>VUQK01041264.1:0-26171 GCA_015106715.1 Bujurquina vittata
TTTGGTGGTGAGCCAGATTATGATCTAGATCTAGGATTTTTCAAAAGGATACTTTATCATTGTGAGACAGCAACAAAATTCACGTTTTTGTCAAATCTTATGACAATATGTCAGAATACTCTAAAAATGAGGGTGCAACAGGACCATAAGTTCTGTCATAGAGTAAAGTTTGTTTAGGATTGAAATATCTAATGATCCAGAATGCAGAAAGTTATTTATGATCCAGTATGATAGCATCGGGTAGTATCTATTGCAGTGGGATATAAGCACATTGAAAATTTGGGTTAGTCACTCTACTGAGTGCCCTTCAAGGTCATATACTTAATATGTTAAAGTAAAAATATTTGGATAACTTTTGTACTCTTAATAGGCTAACATAAAATAATAAGAAGTTATATACTGATCATTTACTGATGATCAGTAAAACACACCACCATCCTCACAACACCATCTACTTTTTTAGACAAACACAAATTCACACAATGAAAGAGCTCAACAATACCTCTGCACTGTAATTACAAATCATTTTTTGGTCCGCATACTGCCTCGTATTCTTGTGCATACTCGTTTCAATTTATAATTTGTACTTGATTTTTCCCAAAGTACAGAACACTTTTGCAAATAACAATCACAAAGGACTCACAGGAGTTTAAATCCTTAATTTATTCAGTTATGTTGTGTTTAGACATCGATTCTTGTGAATTTCTAATGTTGTTTGCAGTGTATTAACAGGACTCTAGGATTTAGACTCCTGCAGTGTTCAAGGTTGTTCCTGTAAGTGTGATGATGCTCTACATTGTAAATTTATTATTATTACCCCTAATGAATAATAATAATATTGGATGGATTTTCTATATACTCATTGTTCAGGGGAGCATTCAGTTTATTAATAATTCTGTATTTTTATGTATTAAAATTTGCATATTCACTTTTTGGGGGACATTTTCTTTTAGCAATGTCTTAATTTACATAAACCACTAAAACAAAACGTGTCTGTCTGATCCATATTATATTAAGTTTATATTGGCTAAATAAGGTAAGATACCTTAATTATGATTTCAGATTTAGATACATTTAATGGGACCTCCTTTCTGTATTTTTTGTCACGTATATCTCGTTTCAATAGTGGATTAAATATGACCAAAGTTTCAAAGCTTTATATGAGCCAGAAGCTCAGGTTATCATAATGCAAGTCCAGCTGGACCCACTAAGCAGACTCAACAAGTGGTTGTGTTTAAGTAAATTTTATTGTAAGGAAGGTGAGTAATCGAGAAAGTGAGGCAGGAAAAAGAATACTGCTTCAAAGTGGACGGGATCATGGGAGCTCTGCTGGAGAAGGCTGGGGTGTGAACTGAAGCAGACTGACCCTTAATTAGAAACGTGGAGAGATTAAGCTCAGAAGGAGTACTGAGCAAGTATCTGTGAGGAGCAGGTGGGAAGCAGGCAGGTTGGCAGGCAGATGACCTCCAGGCATCTGTGGGTTGCAGATGCCTGGAGGTCCAGGTGGTGGAGAGGTGGTAGTTTCTACCAGATTACGAGTTAGTTGATTTGAGAACCGGTAGACTCGGGAACAGTCTGGCAGGGAAAAGGGGAACCGCCTGTCCTCCTTATCCTTGAGGCCTGATGAATCAACCACTAGCGGGTTGAGGAGGCGTTGAACCACAGAGCGACCACCCTCAGAGACCAGAGATAGAGCCAGCCCAGCAGTGTTTTTTTTCCACTAAAACACTCATATAAGATACAGATCGTACAATATTAGGAAAACAACTCCAACTCTTATCCTTGTTGATATGGGTTTGTTTGTTTCAGACACAGGATGAACTGAGGGGCTCAGTAGAAGCTATTAATGATTCTTTTGAATGCAAAGCTACTCTAGTAGAGTCCAAAAATAAATATATATATATAATCCATGCATAAGTAGTTTTACCCAAATACTATGTTATACTGTAGTAATGGGATTTAATACTGCTCAATCTATCTGACGTAGTGACTGAGTGAATGCTTCACGCCATTGATTATTCTGACACTGCACAGAAAAGCAAACCCAATAGTCCTTAAAGTGCATCTGAAGAGTCATTTGCATCTATTGGCTCTGCTGCATTATAGCTTTCCTAACACCTGTACAGAGCATTTGTCATGAAATGAAGCGAGTGTCAGTGTGCAAAAATGGACTGGTTCCCTGTGACCTGCAGGCAGTGTGATCCCCCAAAAGCCCAGGACACAGAACAGCCAGATAATGTACAGATCAACTACAAGTACAAAAGCCCATGTTAGAGAGAAAGGTCCATTAATGTTTCATCACAAACACAATAAATAAACAAGTAATGAATTCAAAATTAAAGATCTTCTGATTATATATCTTTTGTTTATTAAAATAACCGCCTGTTAAGATATCTGCAGATCTTCATTAATTCTTTGTGGTACTGTATGATCATTCCCTTTTTGGGGATTCTGTAGACTCATAATTCATGATTTACAATTCCAAAAACGTTGATTATCTTATAGCAGCCCTTTGTGCAGCCTCTTAGTTCAAGCAGGAATATCTTTTCTGATTGGTCCCTTTTGCTGCCTCCAAAGGCGAGGAAACCATACAACAGCAATGAGAGGTCTTTGCACCGATGTCAGTTTATTAAATATATCTGTTTATCAAATCAAAGACATGATTTGATGAACATGATGACAAGAATGTAGCCTGGATTCTCTAATTTAGACACTTCATTATCTTCTTTGTATCGTCTTCAGTCATCTATACAAACTCTGTTACAGTTTACCTGTGAGCTTTGGTGAGCGTATTTATGATCCCTGAAGACTGAACATTACAGCACATTTGGATTTTAATGACCCTTGCTATATATAGATTTAAATCTCCAGCGGGAACAAAATAGCAGTAACACAATTAGATTTATCAGAATGTTAGCCGCTTCATCCACCACAGGACACACAACATTAATGCGTTTGCCTGAGTCCTGTGATGGAGTGACAGCCTGAGCGAGTTGTTTCCCACAGTTTTACATAAATAATGAATATAAACATGCCTGCAGTAAAACTGGATGAATGATCAATGGGGGTTCAGTCTGTTGAGTTCTAAGGGGATCCTTTTGGGGGACTGAATCATCTTCTTTGCAAAGAATAGTTACTGTGAGAAAGACAGCTATTTTACCACAGAGGGTGTAGTGCTGAGGGACCGTGATAGTGATAAAGATAAGGTGAAATAAATAGAGAGGGTGAGTCCATTGGGTTTTTTACTGCCCTCTAACAGTATATATCCTAAGGACAAGGGACAGGGAGTGGTTGTGACCAAAGAGCTATTGTTCACATCACTGTGTTATCTCCTCCACCTCAGAGTATATAAATCATGGCTGCCCACGGGGAGCATTGGTGTGTGTGTCTGTCGATATGTGGTTATTTGCTGCATGTGTCTGAGAGTGGGTGAAGCACATATTGACAAAAAAAAAACTTGACATGTCAGTGACCTGCAGTGTCAAGTTATTGAGCTGGTCCATAATACAGAGTGATTATACAGCAATGATCATTCACTCTGGGAAGTCCTATACTAACCCTAGATACACAAATACACACACGCATCCTTACAAAGGCTCTGTTTCCCAGTAAGCAGAGCAAAGTCATAAAAACGCAAGATCAACTAAAGACTAGAATGAATTGACTGCTTTTAAGAGCTGTAGTTGAAATGTGCAGCAGAGAAACTCTGACTTTTGCTGGTCCACCACAAATATTTGCCACGCTCCATCACACTGATCTATTGTAAATGATTACCAATAATCAGTGCTGCAGTATAGGATTCATTAAAGAGTCAGTTATGATGTTATGTGCGTCACAAGTTCAAGTTCAGTAGTTTGAAGAAACTCATCAAATGCCTTTTCATGCACACTTTTACAGTGAAGTGCAACCTGTGCTCGGGGCAGACTGAGCGTAGAATCAGCATATCCCCCAATTCCAGAAGCAGTATGCAATTACCTGCTGCACACAATGCTTTGAACTCATCTCAAAACAACAGAATACAGCAGTAGCTCATTTTCTTTAAAATGTTTCAAGTATCTCAAACTTCTACCTGTTCAGGGTCGCGGGGGTGCTGGAGCCTATCCCAGCTGTCATAGGGCGAGAGGCAGGGGACACCCTGTACAGGTCGCCAGTCTGTCGAAGGGCAAACACAATGAGACAGACAACCATTCAAACTCACATTCACACCTAAGGGCAATTTAGAATCACCCCAGTAACCCATTACCGATGATACTGATGAAAATTAAGGGGAAGTTAAGGATTCCCTGAGATTATTTTGAAGAATGAATGTAATTTTCTTTAAGTGCAAAGTCTTAACTCAGTCAGAGTTTAACATTAGCAACTTCTTCTAACAAATTAAAAGGTTAAAATTCTTAGCAGTGAGTAGTCCATAGGATAAGATGTGAAATACAACAAGCTCTGAGCCTCCTGCGGGCCTTCTGATATCTTTACCTGTTCACAGTAGGCACTGAACAGTGACTGACAGACATGTAGTAGCATTACCCAAACTCCTGACAACTACTGAAATTGCTAAATGCCGGAAACAGCAGGTTTTCTTTTCTTGGTATCCCCAGTTTGCAAGCTATCTCACAAGTATGGAAAGGCTTCTGTGGGATCCTGGGAGCAGCTGTCAGTTTATCTTCTAATTTCCATCCTCAATCAAATGTCCAGGCAAAGAGAGCAAATCAAGAACCTGAGGCTGCCTGAGATGTATTACCTCTGTATTCAGCATGCCTTCGGTCCAGCAACACCTGCAGCGAGTCTGGAAGAAGACCAAGGCAGCCCTGCTCAGGACAGCCAGCCAGAAGGGCAGCCTAGCCAATCATCCAATCAACAGAGGACCCCAGTCCTGCAGTATCAACCAGGTCCAGAAGTTTGGTTATCCTTGTAGAAACAACATTATAACACAATACAATACAATAACACATTAAACTACATTAAATTCACTTTCAAGAAAGCTTACTCCAAAATACACAGGCCTGTATGACCCTGTTTGACCTTTCTGCTGTCCAATAAAGTTGCCCTCATCCATGAAGATTCTCAATAGCATGCTCTTTTATATCCTGCCATGTTACTGACTTGTTGCCAATTAACTGAATTAGTTTCAAAATGTTCCTCCGGCTGTTTCTTTTTAACATTACTTATTTTTCCAGCCTTTTTTTTAACTCCCAGCCCAACTTTTTTGAGACATAATGCTCCCATAAAATTCAACGAGTTAATATTTTTCATGAAATACTAAAATGTCTCAGTTTGAACATTTGATATGTTTTCTATGTTCTATTGTGAATACGATATGGGTTTATTATATTTATCCTATGAGGTAGTTTTTTAGGGGATATTAAAATAGAGTTTTGGAACTTTCTACATTTAGGACACACAACATTTGACAGTTAACAAACAGACCACAACAGAAAACTATTCCCCCTCCTTCAATATTCTTGATGGCAAACCTTGAAATTTATAACTTAGAAAAGTTATGTTTCAGTCCAGGATTTGTTGACAGCAGGTATCGTTCATTGTGAAACACAGAGAAACAGTTGCTCTCTCCTTATTGGTCTTGACTAATTTTATTTCTTTTATTTTTTTTTTTTGCTGGTGACCTTGTCACTTCTGGTAGCATTAGACGGTACTAGCACTTCATTCAGGTTGCAAAGGTAGTCCAGCTCTTCCAGGTTGGCACGTCCATGGGTACCATTGCAAGGTTTGTGTGGTACAGACACCTGCTAGACCTCGGTGCAACTGTTTATTATAGAGATTAGAACACACCTTAGGTATTGAAGGTACTGTGCTGCAGTGGTTTGAATCATATCTATCTAATAGACAATTTGTTCATGTAAATGAGGCACAGGGTTCTGTGCTGCTCCCTTCTGATTGTGGGGCATTCTCTAGATTATTATAGAGTATTTACTTTACAATATAAAGCACATTGACTGGTGTTGTTAGACCTATATAAATAAAACTGAATTTAATTGCTACACGAAGATACCTGAACAGGAATGTAGAAGTGCATCAACGCAGCCACACTTCTTTATGCATGAGGAACCGAATAAACACTGCCAGTCCCACAAAATAACTTATAGCAGGCTACTCTTTCCAAACGGTCAGGAACAGACTCCGTGAGGCTGACATAAGGTCCCAACATCATTTAATGGAACCTGCGCTGATAGCCCAGCACATGCAGATTGATTGGTAGTTTCCAGAGAATATACCAGAACTGGCTGATCTGTCACTGATGAGAGCAGGTTCACATATTTTTTTGTTATCAATGACAAGCTGACCAGCCAATTTCTTCCCTCCATTTTCATCCTTTGCTGGGAATTATTTTTTGAAAATATGTTGAATTAACAAAAACAAACAAATGAAAAATGCAATCAGTAATAAAACTTTTTTTTTACACATTACCAATAAAAGAAGCTAAATAGTGGGAATTTGCTAAGAAAAATTTTGTGGTGGCAGTCTACATTTTCTTTCTGTATCAGAGTAGTGTGTAAGTCCAAAGAGGTTATGTTAAATGGTAATTCTAATTTATCATATGTTTAATCATTAAAAATTACTAATCTATGTATTGACTGCATTTTATTGTGTAACAGATTTTTGCATTTGCAATGTTTGCAAACACATGCAATGCATGCAAAAATCCAAAATTCTGAAAAGGGAGCATATGAGGGGAGGTTAATGGACAACCTGGAAAAGAAAACAAGGAAATGACTATAAATGTGCACAAGCAAACTTAAAACTAATCAGGACAATGACAGAAAGCAATCAAAACCAAATGAAAGGCACTGAAGACAAGTAAGAAAAATATAACAGGCAGTGAGAAACAATAACTGAAGCAGGAAGCCGCAGAGGCAAGAAATTTACACAATGAAATGCTGAAGGACCATGTGGAAGAAATACTGAGGGAATCACTTAATCCTCTGGGGTCTGGGTATAATTGGCCATTTTGGACTTTTGATTTTACCTTTATATTTCAGCTTGAAACCTGTTTACCTTGACAGTGAATGACAGTGAGGCCTGAATGGGCATGATCATGAGGAACGGCCTGCCTGATCTGAACCCAAGTGATGTTCCATTATTGGACTAACACTGTATCATCGGTTCCATGGCCGTATGTTCTGGACACTTGGGTGAAGAGAGGAACTGAGCTGTCAACTGATCACCACCTGGTGGTGAACTGGTTCAGGTGGTGGGGAGAGGTTGCTGGACAGACCTAGCACACCTAAATGTATAATGAGGGTGCACTGGGAATGTCTACCAGAGGCCCGAGGCCAATAAATCTTCAACTTTTACCTTCAGCAGAACTTCGACAGCATTCTGAGGGAGGCGGAGGACATTGAGCCCAAAAGTTCTGCACCTCCATTGTTAAGGCTGCTTCACGGAGCTGCGGCTGTAAGGAGGTTGATGCCTGTCATGGTGGTAATCCCCAGACCAGATGATGGACACCAGAGGTGAAGGGAGCCATCAAGCTGAAGAAGGAGTCCTATCAGGTTTGGTTAGCCTGCGGGACTTCAGTGTGGCCACTGAAAAAGACTTTCAGACAGCCTCAAAGGGATTCTGGCAAACAGTCAGACAACTCAGAAGGGGACAGCAGAGCTCTACTCAAACTGTATATAGTGCGGGTGGGGAGCTGCTGACTTCACCTAAGGATAGTAATAGTAGGGTAGTAATACTTCAAGGACCTCCCTAATCCTACTGACACACCTGAGAGTCTGGGGACAAAGGTGATGACTTGCCCATCACTGGGGGTGAAGTCACTGAGGTGGTTAAACAACTCCTTGGTGGCAGGGCCCCTGAGCTGAATAAGACTCATTCTGATGTCCTGAAGGCTCAGGATGTTGTAGGGCCCTCAGGGCATCCTGTAGGGGGTGCCTGGCCCTTTGTTATAATAATAATAATGCCTTACACTTATATAGCGCTTTTCATGGTACTCAAAGCGTTTTACAATTTCATACATTATTCATTCACACCTCAACCACACTTGGTGGTGGTAAGCTACTAATGTAGCCACAGCTGCCCTGGGGCAGTCTGACGGAAGCATGGCTGCCAATCCACACCTACGGCCCCTCCAACCACCACCAAACACACAACACATTCATACTTAGGCAATGTGGGTTAAGTGTCTTGCCCAGGGACACAATGATGCGCTCAGACGGTGGGTGTTGGTCTCCGTCAGGGCTGCCCTTTGTGACTGATTCTGTTCATAAAAAAGTGTTTAGAAACCATAGCAACTCAGCCATGAAGTGGAAGACCATGTAAAGTTGCAGAGCAGGGTTGCTGAGCGCTGAGGAGAATATTGCATAAAAGTCACCAATGCTGTGCTGACTCAGTAACTGCAGATATCTAAATCTCCCCTGGCATTAACATCAGCACAAAAACTGTGCACTGAGGGCTTCATGGCATGGGGTTTCCATGGGAGAGCAGTTTTTGTAGGTGTAATGTGTAGGTGTTCAAGTACTTTAGTCCATATAGTTTATCTTTCTTTGAACCAAAGTGCAGAGGCAGCCACAAAAAGGGTCCATCACTCCTACCTTAAGAGCTGCTGGTAGGAGAAATTGTAGTGAACAGTGATGAAAGCTTTTCTAAATGGATGGGTATAAGTGAGGTGGAATACTGCAGTGGAATCAATTCATCCAGCTTCCTCCAATAGACAGGAAAAGTCTCATTGATTCATTCTACCACAAATTTCAAATCAAACAAACTGTCGCATATATCATTGCTGTGGGAGGACCACAGTGAAAGGCATATTGGATCTTTAATAAGAAGAAAATATCAGCCTCGGTGTAACTAAGAAGGCATTGCCAAGAGGCCTAAGTGAGTGAACTTTTCGTCAGAGAATCAACAGGATAAAGCCAGAAGGAGAGAGACAGAAAGACTGATGGAGGAAAGAAAAGAAACACTTACTCTGTAACCCTGTATTTACCTCAGCGGACATTGAGGCAGAGTGTGGACTGTGCTGCTGTGCTGTGAACAGTGTGGCCCAATCGACTGTGACACCTCATTTATTACCCTGAACATACTGGAACAGAGGAATAATGACGTTGCTGTGGCCTATGCTGCAGAGCAGGCCAGTGCCACAAACTTGGTTTTTAAGGTGGCCTTGAAAGCTCAGTAGACTCTGACTTAAGGAAGGCAGGAAACATCTCTACCAGTTTGACATGTGCAAAAAGAAAAAAAGAGACGCATGATCACAGCGACAGAAGTTTCATTCTCACTTAATGTCATTTGTTGATGAAACCAAATTCATTATCACTGCTGCATTGTGTCATGAGATCACTGTTGAAGACAACGTCTCAATAGTGGAATCATTCATGTGATTAATTATACGACAACTTCCATTTAGCTGCAGCTCAGTTGAACATGAGCTCATTTTGACCATAGACCGTAAGGAAATGAGGGAAGTAGCTACCATGATATCATCCATTGATTGGTGAAGTTTTGCTGTGACGGCTCAAGCTTAGCTTTTTGAAACCAAACGAAGTGTGGGCTAGCTCTGACTGAAACCTATAATGAATCTGCCAGAGAGGTGCAGTGTTCAGGATTTTTCATTTACAGCAAGGAGGCTCCTGGTTGTAATCTTTTAGTTGGGTGGGGCCTTTCTGTGTGGTGTTTTGCACACTATTCAGTCGGCATGGGTTTTCTCCCAAGTGCTTCCTGTATCCATCTTGCCTCAGCGTCCTTCACTGTAATGCACTTGACCGCCAAACAGTTTTCTTCTCTTCTTGAACATTCCTGACCACAGCTTCACTTGTTTTGGCTTTACAGAATGGAAAACAACACAAGACAAAAACTTGAAATGTTTGAATAATTTAAGTTAATAGATTTCTGAATTAAATCATGAAAATTTTTTACTTTATTCTGTACAATATTCAAATTATTTGAGATGCACCAGTTAACTTGCAAAGTACCATATATTGCATGTCTTTGGCTAGAACATGCAAACTACACACAGGGAGATATAATGCACAAAGCTCCTTGCTGTGAGGCGCTAACCACTGCATCATCGTGCCACACACCAAGCATCACAGCCTCCTGGATTTACACAGAATCTGATAAGGGAACAGCCAATGCAGCACATCCCACTAGTTTGTTTTAACCTTTAAACACTCCAAACATAGACAAGGTGGAATTACTGGCTTTTAACTCGTGTTCTTTATTTATTTTTTTAACTCTGAAATTCAGCCCACTCACTGAACATCAGCCTCTTATTTCCCAGGGTATAACCTTGCAGCAGCCAATCTCACAGACATACTCCCTAGTCAGCCTGCTGTCTCTCTGTGCAGCTCATCCATCCAAACTGCATAAGTGCAAAAATTTCCAAAAGGGAAGAAGTATTTCTCGACCAGACATTGAACATCCAAGTCAGTGTAACAGGTATTTTAACAAGATAGTGGCTGTGCTTATTTGCAATGCCCTGTCAGGTGAATTCAAATGTGTTTTGATTTAGTTGGCATATCCTCGACATGTCAGGGGACACTTTTCTCCAGCTCTGATGTGAATTTGTCAATGTAGATTTTCCCAGAGTTACACCGACTGCATGGACACACAAAATACACAGTGCTGCTCATCACTTCCACCTGTTTTTGGTGAGAAAAATACGCATTTTCACCACTGTTTACCATAATAGTGTTTTCTCAGGACTCTGTGTGTGTGTGTGTGTGTGTGGGTGTGTGTGTGCGTGTGCGTGTGTGTGTGTGTTTTGTGAGAGAGAGAGAGAGAGAGAAAGCGAGAGAGAGAGAGGAAGGGAGGGAGATAAAGACTAGCATGACGGCACTAGATATATTGTACAGCGCGCGTGTGTGTGTGTGTGTGTGTGTGCATGTGCGTGTGTGTGTGTGTGTTTTTGTGAGAGAGAGAGCGAGAGAGAGAGAGAGGGAGGATGATAAAGACTAGCATGACGGCACTAGATATATTGTACAGCGCGTGTGTGTGTGTGTGCGCTCGCCACAGGAGGACCATCCATCTCTATCACACAGAGCCACCCAGGGCTGCCATGGCTAATAAGAGCAGCTCTCTCTTTCAGCCCTTCTTTCTTTTTCCCAGGGAAAGAGAGGAGCGAGACAAGCCCTCCCTTTTTGGAAGAGGTCTGGAGGAGTATGAAAGGTCATCCATTTAGATGTTAAAGTCAAAGTGTGCAGAGACTGTGTTGATGAACCTCTGTAATGCTCAGCAGGTATTATAAGCATCATAATGTTGGCACTGAGGATTAAATCTAGTTTTAGTGTGGAGAAAAACCTATTAAAATAAAAGTCTATTTGTAGCACTGCAGCCTTCTTGTGTCTGTTTTTCCAAGTCATCTAGACTCTTTGGAAAACTGTGCTTCAAGCAGCTTTGATGTCAGATATTCTGGCCTGTTCAAGTGTAAGCATCTCAGATTGTATTGGAATCTTGGTTTTCCATGACAATGTTTTCCATTGCTGAGAGACAGTATTTTTAGCTTGGAGCTAGTTGGAAATTGACGTGACAAATGAATATAGCTTTAGTTCAGTAAAGCAATCTTTGCAAATCAGCTGAATGCCAGCACGCATTTCTGAACATCCAGCTGTCTGTTTTATATATGGTACGCTCTTTGGGCTGCTTTAGTCTGCCTTCATGTTGTTGTGCATCTGTCAGCCATTCTGCAGGACATCTCTATATCTTTCTTTTATATTATCACTAACTTAATTAAATGTTATATCTGTTGTTCAGTGACACATGTGATGAGTCCCCAGAACAGTGCCATGTCTCCAAGTATACATTACTTAAATCTTAAGGTGAATGATTATTTGACCACCTCATTTAAGGTAAAAATCTGTAATGGAAGTTAACTAGCTGTGATGCAGTGAAACACTGAATGTGTTCCTTTTGGGTCCTTAATAGAAGAAATGAGGATGTTCTGCACCAGTTGTGATTGAAAAGTGGTGCCAACCTCGAAAGGTAAACTGCTAACTGTGGAATGCACAGCAAGGGAATATTTTCCACCTCAAGATATTTTGTTATCTTCTTCTTCTTCTTTCAGCTGGTCCACGTAGTTGTCGCCACAGCGGATCATCTGCCTCCATCTCCCCAATTTCTAGCATCCTCTTCGTTCACACCAACCCTCTGCATGTTTTCCTTCACTACACCCATGAATCCTCTTTTTTCCTCCCACCAGGAAGCTCCATGTTCCACAGCTTTTCTCCAGTGTATCTACTATCCCTCCTCTACACATCCAAACCATCTCAACCATGTCTGTGTAATGTTTGCCTCCAGACTGCTTCAGTTTCTGACTGAGCAGCATGTGGGTAAGGAGTAAGAGTGAGGATGAATCATCCACTTTTGTTGGTTTCTTAGCTGGGTAATAGTTTTTGTATTGCAGAACTGGCCAGTGCCTTTCTTCTACTTTATTTAAGAATGAACCGGATTACTGATTTGTACAGTAAGAAAAAAATTCTATCTCTTTGACAGATTGTTTTTTCAGCATAATAACGGCTTCTTTCACTTACATCAGCTTCTCTTTGTACAGTATCACACCTTGAGAGATCCAGTGAAAAGCCTCCAAATACAAGTTCAACACTTGGACTCACCTCTAGATCTTTTAATATGAGAACAGGCCTCACCTGGCCATGAAAATGCTTGTCAGTAAACTGTTCAATGACTTTTGAGCCTCTGAAAATTAAGGAACTATGTATAAAAATGGGCGTAATTCATAAACAGTTAAATATAATCCTGGCTACCTTCCCTCTCTTTGTTACCATCCAACTACACTTCTTCAGTCCAAATTCACTGATTATATCATTGCTGGTGGAAGCAGCAAGACAAATGCAAAGGTATGCAGGAGCAGTCTGTCTGTTCGGACTCAGCCCGACGGATCAAAACACATTGAACAGGACGTCATTAAGCAGGAAAACGATCCTAAATACACGTGCGCAACAACCAAAAAGCTTTAGAAGGAGAAGTGGTAGAATATTTTGTTTGTCCTAATGCCAAGTCTGATGATTGGTTATTTATTTATCTATTTGTCAGCTGATTATTTCAGGCAGCAGGACACTGTTACAGAAATGAATAGAAACACTACAGTGTGGGTGTTCAAGATAATGAATGTCACCCAGTGCAACACTGTGACTTGTTACTCATTTATCAACATTAAAAAAAATTATGTGGTACAAAAAGAATTATACAGTGTGTCAGGCCTTTCAAAAAGACTGATTAATGGGATCCATTCATATTTTTGTTTGGTCTCTTCACAGAGGAAAAATGTCTGCAGGATTCTACGACTCAGTTTTAAATGTTACGGCTAGAGGTAATTATTAAAAATAAAGGTGACTATATATAACCAACAATAGAGGCTAAAATAATGGTTAATTAAACCGCAAAGGTAACTTTAGGTCATTTGTATGATTAGTACATTCTATTACACTGTGCAATTTTTAGTAGCAAAGTAACAGTAAATATTTTGTTATAACATTTTGCTACTGATCAGTGAGCATGTTGTTATTCTGAGGGTGCCAAACCTCAGAATAAGAACTTTAACAAGAGCCACTGATGTCACATTTTAACATCCTCTGTATGGGTACTTTTTCATAATTATGTTGCTTTACTATTGTGATCAGACTTATTTCTAAATCTAATAATTCACGAAGTGAAATCACAGTTTCCAGGTTTACAGTCTTGTGATTTACAACAATCCACATGCCCATTATCCCCTCTTTATAATAAGCGTTATAATCATTAGTATCATTTCACTGTTTGCTACAGTAAAATATACATTTTTACAATTTCTTAACTGTGCCTAATGTGATTGCTATGACATGTTTGTTTGTGAAGGAAGACACCTGAAACACTCTAATTAAAAAATTAAGACATTTAATGTATTGAAGCATCAGGAAATATCACACACATGTTCATGCGGGGAGCTGCCAGCCAGCGAGAAATAGGCCTGTGTGGCGCTGCTCCTCTCTCAGCAGAGAGCTCTCTGTTCCTCACTAACCAAAACATCTTAATAGTGACAGTTTATCAGTTCAAAACAGTCAGAGAAAGCTGTGGTTTAGAGTTGGCCTTCTCAGATGGCTCGTCCTCATAGCTCAGATCAGAGCATTATGTATACAGTACATGCAGTAGCGAGACCTTCAAGGATAAGATAAACATATTCTCCTTTCGTGACACTAAAAAGTTAATGTCTAATGTATTTAGTTATTTATTTGTCTTTGATTTGCTCCAGCCACTGTTTATTAATTAACTTCTTGCAGTGTACTTTTAAACATTTGTCATTTTATTCATTGGGTAAAAAAAAAATACACTCCCACATGATGTATTATCATAATCAAAAAATTAAATGATTTTTGTCTGTCTTTTGGAAAAAGATCTGTCCTGTGTTTTGATGAACGAGACAAAGATGACAATTACATAATAATAAGCAATCATTACCCAAATTATTGCCACAAGCCAACAGCACAAGGAGCATTTCATTGTTGGGACATGGTTTGTGGTATTGATAACAGTCAAGTCTGAGAAATCTCCTTTCTCTCACCTTTTTTTTAAAAAAAAAGCTGTTTCGGATTTTCTCATAATTTACTAAAATAATAAACTAAACTAATAAACTAATAAACTAAAATAATCTTTTCTGGGGGAGGAAAAAAACAAACTCATACACAAAATGTTACCCACCAGATAAGATAAAGCAAAATCTCCAATGACAAAGAATAAAACATGAATTTGACAAAAGGTATATTGTAGAATTTTAACAAGATCCACTCCTATCAATTATTTTAGTAATCGAGTTTTCTACCAACTGAGTAATCAAGTAATCGGAAAAAAGGCTTTCAGTGTATTTACATGCTGTATCAACACCATATTTTTTTTTAAAGAAAACTGTTGTGTAAATGCTTAAATCTAAAAATAAATAATCATGAGTACAGTGATGTTAAATGCAATAAGGTAAAAGTATAACCTGAACCAAGGCATGAAACAAAACAGCCTTCACTTCTTCTTGGAAGGCTTTCTTACATTAGTAGGACACAAAAAAAAGGAGTTCTGACAGTTATTATATCTCCTGGATGAGGTAAATCGGGTGTGTGTTCAAGTGCATATGTTTTTGTGCGCACGCGTGTTTCCAAGTTTAAGTGTGCTAGTGAATGAGTGAGCATGTGTGTCTACAAGCCTTTAAAGGAAAGAGCATGTAAACATCCTCAGAACTTGGGTTTGCCTTGTGCTTCGATCCAACGTTTCCTGAAGCAGAAAACAGACATTCTGATGGTGAAGATGTTAATAATTAATGGTAATAATAACTCAGTGTCTACAAAAAACCACTTATTTTTACATTTTTAAATATTTTTATTTATATTTTATATGAATCTAAATCCGCGCCATTTTTAAAACCCGACAGCAAGAAATTGGAGGCACGCGAAGCACTGGGAGGCTCGGTTGAATGCCTAGACCGACAGTTTGCAGCGGTAGTTTTGCAACAAGAGAGCCATCTGAAACATGCACACAGCATAAATATTTTAATACTTAACAATAATAAGGTCAAGGTCAGTGTCAGAACATTAAATTTCAACAACAGCGACCTGTTGAAAATGCAACATATTGAGTAAATTAAGGACAATGATATTGCAATGACTTAAAAATGTACCTCAACACTATTAGGTGGCCAGTTGAGGTAAAAGATACATTTAAAAAAATGCTGATATCCAGACATGTTTCAGTGTAGAAATGCCAGCAGAGTAGTGAGCCAGTGTAGCATCGTGGAACCTTTCACCCACAGAAACAGTTCATACATGGATAGTTTCCACAAGCTGAGTGACTCTACCAGTGTGATCTGCAGACGCCTCCTCATGGTCTGGGCTTTACTCCTCTTGTGCCTGTCAGCCACAGCAGAAGAAGAAGAAAGAAGAAAGTGGTTATGGGTTTAGCACAATTTAGGTCACATATAAAGATTTCTTTCAAATGCCATTTCCCTTGATATTCTAATGATCTAAAAAAAATGGCACCAGTTATCATCTATTTAGGCAACAATCACATTTTTTTGGTGACACTTTTGCAGTATAATATACAGAATAATGGACCAACGTGCTTTGTACATTGCATTTGCCAAACCTGCTTCAAATATATTTTAGAAAATACATCTCATTGTGAAACAATATAGGTAAATGATTGATTTATAGCAGTTACTGAAATGCCTATTTATTTAAATTATTGTTCAAGTATGTTTTATAGTTTGTGATTAAAGGATAAGTTTACTAACTTATTAGCTTATTTCAATGTAAATAATTTTCCAGTTTTAACAAATACAAAATAGAAATATACATTTATTAGTAGCCTTGGACCTTTAAACCAACTGTTTCCCCTCATTTCTACAATGGAAACTGCAACATTAGAATGAACCATTATAATAGCTACACAAATAGGATACATGTACAGTATATGTCACTTATATCTCTGCAATATGCAAACTGCACACAAAATGCCCTGTTTAGGCAGATTATCATGTTCACTTACTTTATATTGTATTTAGAAATACCGGGAACATAAGAAACAAAAAAACAGGTGCTACAATTTGGTTGCTCTCTGCACACGATTATAGTCTGAGTTGTAGAAAATGTTCTACAGTGAAACAGAGAAGGTGCCACCTGGTGAGGTGAGGGGCATCAGGGGTGTTACTTTATACCATTAATGGCACTACAGTCGGTTAATATTTTATAAGATGTGGTTATTCAAGTAGGCTCTTTATATGTTATTCATAGATAATACCGTCGCTTTAAACCTGACCCAATTTATAACAGTTTGTTAATATTTTATAAGATGTGCTTATTTAATAAGCCCTTTATAGTTTCGTCACATATAATTATTATATATTATTCACAGATAATTAATATATATTATGTACAGATAGTACTGTCTTTTTAACCTGACCGGATTTGTAACTCTGTTATTATACTGACCAGTGTTGTATGTGAACACTGGTCAGCATTTGTACATGATTATATTAGAAAATGATGATAGCACAGAAGGAATCTCCCCTGAAAGAGTAGCATGGTATCATAAGCTAGGACTTACTTTGACCAGCCACTTACATGGTGGTGATATACCACTTTTTCAAGTGTTTCTCCATTGAATTATAAACACATATAACATCCACAAATGCTTTTTTGGTGTATTATATCTCTAACTGTTAGACCTCTGCCTATTCCTCTGCATATTTCAAATACAACAAAGGTTTTTACAGACAAAAGCATGGATGTGCCATGGGGTCGCCAGTGGCCCGATTGTAGCCAACCTTTGCATGGAGGAAGTGGAACGTAACGCTCTTGGCTCCTTCAAAGGGATACAGATATGTAGATGACACCCGCGTCAAAATCAAAACCCAAAATGTAGAAGCCTTCACTTGCCACATTAACTCAGTATATAAAAATATTAAGTTCACTAGGAAGGATGCCATTCCTGGACTGTGCTGTGCTCACTGAGGAAGATGGAAACCTCAACACTAAAGTTTACCAGAAGCCCACACAGACACAGACCAGTACCTCTTTGACTCCCACCACCCACTGGAACCAAAACTTGGGGTGATCAAGACGCTGCAACAATTGGTGGAATAAGTTAAAAGTTAAATGTTTGGATGCACTCACCCATTCAAATGAATGGGTGAGTGCATCCAAACTTTTGACTGGTACTGTACATGTAAGCTCTTAAAACAACTGGCTATCCCAAATGGGCCTTAATCAAATCAGCAAAGATACACAAGACAGAAGGTCAGACACCAACTAGGGAGAAAGAGAACGACAAACGGAACAACACTGGCATCCCTTAAGTAACACATTTGTCAGTGAAACTCAGGAGAATTTTCTCCAAGCATGATATCCCAGTGTACTTCAGACCCAGCCATACCCTGAGACAAAAACTGGTTCATCCCAAGGACAAAACTCCCAAACACAAGCTAAACAACAGTCACTCTGCAAATGCATGGCACAACATGGAAGAGCCACAGTTGTACTTCTGCACTTAGATTGTCTTTTAAGGATGGCAATGTTCACACTTTGGACCGGGAAGACAGATGGTTTGAAAGAGGAGTAAAGTAGGCTATCTCTGTCCATTGTGAACGACCAACACTGAACAGAGGTGGTTGCTTATGACACCAGCTGTCAGCTACCTACAAGCCTTGAGATCCCTTCCCAGCGCCTCAACCCCCACTCACCCCTTACTTCAGGTAACCTAAGTAGGTCACATGATAGGGTGGGGCAAAGTCTTGCAGTGGTTTCACCCTAAACCCTGGTGGTAAAGACCCACACCTTTTCTGCACGTATGATAATGCACATAAATAATAACGGCTCAATGACCACGTCCAAAGGGGACAACCTCCACTAGGGTTTAATGTCCAGGACTCTCCAACTTTTGGTTTTAGAACTGAAGAAGCCTCTTGGATCAGAAAAATAATTTTTTTAAGGAGGTCCACTCATCTTTTTTCAGGCTCTTAAGACTATCATGACCTGGATGATTGAGAATCTACACAGACATAAATTTGGGGGGGGGGGGGTTATCTTGGCAATTACGCATGGTGGTAAGCATTGTCAGCCCAAAAGCTTAGTCTGCATTATTTGAGGGAAACCTGCATATCCCAGTTGTTTCTGACTATTACTACATGGATTATAAGAAATCTTACATGATGAAACACAGTAAGCTGTGCTCCCTATTTAGCAAAGACTAAATTAAAGAAAAACATTATGAATGAAAAAAAATGCTGAATGAGTGCTGGTACTGATTTACGTAACTTGACACAATGCAAGGGTGTGTATCACACGCGAGTAAGTGTTGGCAACCATGTAAATATACTAACACTGAAACCACCAGGAGAGCATGTGCTGTAAGCCTTTACTTTCAGCCATTTGGACCATGAACAGTATAAAACTCAAACCCAAATAAACCAAAAGACTGCAGCTTTGTTGGCTGATCCAGCATCTGTGTAAAACACAGTTGCTATGGGTGAGAGGAGAGCAGACTCCTGTGAGTAAAGACACCTTGTACTTAAATTTACACACAAGGTTGTACTGCTCATGCAGTAGAACCCTGCGTTGGTGCTATTTTTCCCAGTTTGGAGGTCAGAAGCAGCTGTTTTCTTTGGGACAGTCATCCTGTGTACATAAATCTACCAACAGTTTCTTTTTTCTTTAGAACTTTGCGCTTGATGCATCCTCATGCTATGGCACTGAGTACTGTATTCTTCTTCACTGATGACCTCTTTTTCCACAAACAGCACTCTGCATTTGTCACAATCTGTCACTGAACAGATTTGAATGTCTTATGCCATTTTGGCATAAACTAAGAATAAGTCTAACCCCTCTATTTGAACAGTTTTAGTAAATGCTCACCTCATGTTTCACTGTAGTTTTGTGTTAAAATGACAAAATATCTTCATTTAAAATTAAACACATTTCAAATGACTATGAAAAAAGTCTGTTTCTGGCTAACATATTATATAACACAAACCTGGCTATGGCTTTTATGCAGCAGCGGGACATGTTGATGAAGGACGAGGATGAGGCTCTGGTCTGTAATGTGGTCTCAATGCCCCTCAGTAGGTCATTGGTCTTCAGCAGCAGTAGCATCTGTTGGGGCACTCTGTTCAACAGGTCACTGATCTGGGGCAGGTAGAGCGCTGCATTGGTCCTTATCTCAGCATCCTGCCAAGCGAGATAGACAACAGGATAAGCCATCTCTTGGTGTGTGTCTGGTTGCATATACAAGCCCTCTAATCGGAAGGTTGGTAGTTTGATCAATGGCCGCTTATTCCCATGCGTTCCTTGCCATTACTGTGTGTGGGGAAAAGATAAAGCACTTGAAGTGGACAGAATAAGGAGATGTGTGAATGAGCAAATGACCTTTGTAGCATAAAATCTCTTTGAGTGGTCATTGAGAATCAAAAAGTATTATGTAAATATTAGTCCATTTAAGGTTTGTACATCAGTATATGAAGAGGAATTTGCTGACCTCAGCAAACTGCACTATTCCCTTATAATCAGACATAGCAGACCACCAGGTCAAAATATTATCACTGACTATCACTACTGGCTTGTGGCTACATGAGGCATTGCATTAGCAGTGTAGAAGGCTGAACAATTTCCTATTGTTCTGTTTAAAACACATACAGCATTATTGTGGCCCATTTCAAAAGCCATGTTGACTTTTCTATTCAATGTCTTGTCAAAAACATTAACAAAATACAGGAAATATCCCAATTATAAGGTGACTTCAACCTTCAACATTTCTATAGTATAGCTGATTTCACACATGCTTTCCAGCTTCAAACCTTTATAGGACTTTGAGAATACAAATGTGTAATTGGAAGAAGCCATTAACCTAACCCCACATGCATGTCTTTGGATTGTGGGAGCACCCAGAGAAAACCCACGCAGACACAGGGAGAACACGCCAACCCCACACAAAAAGGCCCTGGCCAGATGGCGATTCATTGAAGCACTTTTTTCTAAGTGCTTTCTAACATTCACACACATTCACACTCCGGTGAACACACCAGGAGTTGGCATGCACACTAGGGCAGCCAGAGATCAAACCACTAACCTTCCAATTTGGAGATCACAGGTGAGCCACAGGATTAATTAATTAATCTAAGGTTAGTTAGCAAACTAGCAACAACACTTCTAAACTGTAAATATATTAGCCTTGTTGGTCACAACATGTGTTTTTGAGACATTGAGATAGTATTTCCCTTGCTCTCATTCTGCCATCCGGCTCTTCCATAGTTGTCAACCTGCCTGTGTGTGCACTGTGCTTGAAATGTCTGCGAAAGATTCACCTGCATCTTCCCAACTTTGATGGTAAAAGATGTAGGGTGCTAGGGTCAGAACTTGGCTTAAAAAACGTAAAAGCATTGATTCATCCTGTCTTGTATCAACCATTCAGGGTGTGAGGGGTATTTTCTTGGCACATTTTGGGCCTCTTGGAACCAACTCAGCACTGATGTATTGTTGCTGGCCATGTCCATCCCTTTATTACCACTATGTACCTATCTTTCGATGGCTGTTTCCAATAGGATAACGTGCCATGTCACAAAGCTCAAATAATCTCAAACTGATTTCTTGAACATGAAATGAATATGCATTATGCATTATGCATTATGCATTATGCATTATGCATCATGCATCATGCTATGATTTCAGCATGGACCGAAAATCTCCCAGGAATGTTTTCAGCACTTTGTTGCCATGAGGAATTAAGGCAGTTCTGAAGGCAAAAGTACTGGGAAGTACTGGGAAGGTGTACCTGATAAAGTGTCCAGTGGGTGTACTGGACACCCACTGGACACCCACTGGGTGGGTGTATATGGGAAAGGAAGAGTCGATTCACACAAAAATGGTACTGAGTTTTGCTTCAGTACAAACAGTAAATGACAGTGCACAGAAAGAAGTAATGATGAAGGAATAAAGGGACTGAGGGATCATGTTTACCTCCATGGCAACTGTTTGTTCTCTTTGATGCTGAAGATGGCTGCTTGAGTTGCCACACGAGCATCAGTGTCTTGCTCTATTCTACTTCAAAGGACTTTTCCTTTGACATCAACTGGGCAAAATTACACTATTAGTCATGGAACAAAGTGGACTCTAAAATTACAAACCTCTAGTCATTTTGCAATCTTTAGCAAGTAAGTCAGAGGTGTAAGTAAGTAAGAGGTGAGCAATCTGTATGAGCACTGGACAAAACACAAGTAAACTGAACAACTGTACAACTATAGGCTAATTGGAGACATATTAGAGAAATACCTTTTCACGTCATCTGAAACTCTAAATAGAAGCCCAAAAATATTAGTAGTAAAGGTTAGAGCTGTTTGATTTCTTTTTTAACAACTAGTTGTCTGCATTAAAATTCTTACAGTCTTCTAAAATTACAAACCGCTACATGTCGTCAGTCACAAAGAAAGATTTGGCACAAATTTGGAATGCAAACCATTATATACAGCACAACATGTAAAGGGCTGCATTCATACACACAACTTGACAGCTGCGCTACAAGTGATTTATAATTTTAACAGAAGGTGAGAAGCACTTAGCAGTACAGCTCAAGGAAGTATTTTTCAATAAATTAAAAACAAAGTGATGGTTACAAATGGTAATGAGTGGATTTGGTGAATTGTTACTGTAAAAAGAAAAAGAATCTAGCAGGACGGTCAAAGTAATACAAACTGCAGTTTTTACTGCATCCTTGGGACTATTTTCAGAGAGCGTCTCCTAATAGCTACATTATGTTTCAAAATAATGAATTTACAATGTCAAATACATAAAGAACATTAATAAGGATCATCAAAAGCATCTCACTGGTGCTCCTATATATAATACATCCTCAAATCAGAGGGAGGCAGCACTTACTACAAAAACATCAACTGTGTATGAGCTGGTAGATTTTTTTAAAATAAAAAAAACACCTCACAGGTTACAGGAATACAACTAAGAGGTAAGGAAACACTCCATAGGGATTAAAGTCCAGGCATAGAGTAAAACCACATAGATTGATTGAATTCTGTATATCAATAAATATTCAACTATTCCTAAAGAGCTCTCCTTATCGAAATGATAACTAGTATTTATTTCACCTTGACCTTGCATGCCATACAAATTAACTCACTTAAGCATGACTTGTGGTTGTTATTTTCAAAAACGGGCAAAAAGAGAGGTGAAACTAAAAAATGAAATATTTATTTTACTAGAAAGTGGTTAACTGATAAGATATATCAAATGATCAGTGAACCAAACCTGACGTTATGCAGACACATTGTATGAAGCAGTTAAAAAGCCCAAAAGGCAAAACACAAAGTCCAAAGAGGAATGTTAAACTATATCAACTTGAACAAGTAAATACAGGACATATAACAGAACCTCTGAAAAACAGCACTTTATATACACAGAAGGGTAATCAGGGGGAGTGGAAGCAGCTGGGGAGAACAAGACAAGGGGCAAGTGAACCTAAAAGAAAGCGACACAGGACAAATAATTATCAATACAGGAAAACCAAAACATAAAAACACCTAACACAGAGATGGAGACTCAACAAGAAACAACAGGAAATGCATGGGAGGCAGGAAAACTGAAACAAGAAATTCTGAAACTAAGAAAACCTGAGAATGTAAACCTAGAGAAATCAACCAGGAAATATCTACTATAAAACAAAATCCAAAACACAACAATTAACAAACTAAACTCAAGCAGAAAATACTAAAAAAAAAACAACAAAATACATAGCTCATAGCCAAAGACCTAGCACCATGACAGGCAAAAGCAAATGTGAACATCTCAGACTGTAAAGCTCTTAAAAATTGGAAATAAATGATGTGTTCACACCATCAAAAATATAGGTAACTGTGTTCAAGCAAGAAACTGTGTTTTTTTCAAGACCTGTCGCATAAATGAGCATTTAAACATACGCTGATCAAGTATAACATTATGACCACATGCATGATATTTTGTTGGTTCCCCATTCGCTGCCAAAACAGCTGTGACCCATCGAGGCATGGACTCCACTAGAGCCCTGAAGGGGTGCTGTTGTTTCTGGCACCAAGATTTTAGCAACAGATCCTTTCAGTTCTGTAAGCTGCATGGTCGGGCCTCCATAGAGCGGTCTTGTTTGTACAGCACATCCCACAGATGCTTGATTGGATTGATATCTGTGGAATTTCAAATCAACACCTCAAACTCATTGTTGTGCTCCTCAAACCATCTCTAAACCATTATTGCTTCGCGGCTTCGTGAAAAGCAGAAAACATTTAATATTATTTTGAAGAAATTCTTATTTGGCTGCTATTGTTTTACACAGCCTCAAGTATTCATATGTCATTGAATAAATCTAATAGTATTTTTTTTTTCATTGTGTAATTAACCAACATTCGGGTCCAATTTTTTAAAGCCCTGAATATGTTCTTCTGCAGATTATTTGTATGTGCATATATGTGTGTGTGTGTGTCAGCAGTATTGTCAGGGCTGCCAGTCCAGATAAACAGAGATTTGACAGAAACAGAGAGACAGACAGCCACCATTCTGACACAGATAAACTGTCTCTGCTTTCTGTCTGTCTCTGTCTAATGCCCACAGGAAGTGATGTGACAAAACAGCAGCAATGCAGCAAACAAACAGCATCTGCTTCATCTACAGTATCTCCAACCTACACACACACACACACTCAAATTTTATTTATTCAATTTTATTTATAAAGAATCAATTTACAACAGCCATAAACAACAACAGTACTCTTTTATTGTATCATAAAGACCCAACAATGCTAGAAAGAAAACACCAACAATTAGACAATCCCCTATGAGCAAGCATTTAGCAACAGAAAGAAAAATCTCTCTTTTAACAGGAAGAAACGTCAGGTAGAACTACGAAGGGTAGACTACTTAGAGGGTGTGGGGAAAGAGAAGAAAAGAAAACCATAGGGAGATAGGCGAAAACGAACTATAGTGCTCCATCTGAAAAGATGAGAGCAGAGAAGAAGTCCTCAGTGCATCATTGGATGTCCTCCAGCAACCTGAGCTTATAGCATAAGTAAGGCATGGTTCAGGAGCACTTCCTTCAGCCCTAACTGTAAGCTTTATCAAAAAGAAAAGTTTTAAGCCTAATTGTAAAAAGAAAGAGGACATCGATGTCGTGAATCCAAACTGGAAGCTGACTCTACAGGCCACAGAATTAAGTCCCAAAGGATCTATATTGTGTTTTGATGACAAATGGAAAAAACAATCTTTTTCATAACAAATCCAAAATTTTACTTTTTAATATTAACAAAGAAATAGGCTGACTGGACTTCTGTCCAGAAAAAGTTCTGTATTGAAGCTCTTTACTTGTTGGATTTCACTCAAAAGTGGTTTCACTGAATTCCTTAAACAACAACACAACTCTACAATGCCACGAACATGTTACTTATGCTGCTTACCACATATCTGGTAGGATAGCTGATTTATTATAGCCTAATAGAATTTTTTAATGTTTGTAAAAGCCAGTGACGGATTTTATGAAGTGGTGGCAGGAAATGACAGGCCTGCATTAACCCTATTATGGCGAACATGTTGTCGGGCACACAACGTACTTCAAATGTCCCGCTGTTTGAGGACTTCCGGCAACAATTACCATAATAACCCTATGTGGGGTTTGAAGAACAATTTCTCAGCTTTCAGAAACTGGACAAACGGTCACATAATTATGGCAATTCAAAGTGCATGTGATCATAGATCTCAGTGGTGACATGTTTGGTGTTAACCAGCTGTTCATGGCTGGTAAGGGCAGGTTACATGTGTATTGGCGGCAATCACAGCGTGTTAAAGGGTTTAATATCTTTGTATACCAACATAAGTGCCTCATTAATATTTTCAATGCAACTCACTAATCCTGTTACACACTTAGATGGGGCTCACACTAATGAGGACAGAAAAACATCCATCCATCTATCAAAAAGGCCACTCCTCCTACAGAGGAGAGGCTGCTTGTATCTGCAATTTTGTTCTTTTGGTCTCAACCCAAAGCTCTTGACCATAGGGGAGGATAGGGAAGTAGACTGACCGGTAAATCCAAAACTTTGCTTTCACGCTCAGTTCCCTCTTCACCACAACACGTCTGCATTATTGCAGATACAGCCCCAATCCCACTCTCAATCTCCCACACTATGCTATGCCTTGAAAACTGTGACAAAGGGCAGCCCTTGCGGAGTCCAACACCTAGAGGAAACAAACCCAACTTACTGCCACCAATATGGACCAAACTCGCTGCGGCTGTACAGGGACTGAATGACCTGCAACAACAGGCAGCTACCCCCACAGGATACCCTGAGGGATGCAGTTGAATGCTTTTTCCAAGTCCACAAAACACATGTAGACTGGACTGGAAAACTCTCACGGACATTCGACATCCTCAAGAGGATAAAGAGCTGGTCCAGTGTTCTGCGACCAGGATAAAAACCACATTGTTCCTCTTGGATCCGAGGTTCGCCTAGCAGATGGACCCTCCTTTCCAGCACCATGGCATAGACCTTCCCGGGGAGGCTAAGGGGTGTTATACCCCAATAGTTGGAGCACACTGGTCCTCCTTCTTAAAGATGGGGACTACCACCCTGGTCTGCCAATCCAATAGCACTGTCCCAGATCTCCTTGCTTTATTTTTTTTCAAACCACCATCATTTCAGAGGAAACACTTTTTTTTTTTTTTCTTTTT
>VUQK01041264.1:26191-36921 GCA_015106715.1 Bujurquina vittata
CCCAGATCCCCTTTTTTATTTTTTTTCCAACCCCCCTCCTTTCCGAGGAAACCCTTTTTTTTTTTTGCTTCCTGCTCAGACACTATTGTTCATTTCCTTCAGTTATAAATACTTTTACTGTTTTGCTTAGAGTGCAGCTTTTTATTTTATAGCAACTTCACTGCTTTCTCCATGATCTATGTTGAGGTAATCATGTTTCCTTATATAGATAGCAAGCACAAGTTTGCTGATTGATTCAGACTCACATAAGCATAGTGCACATGTTTCATAAATCCAATGGTAATTCTGTATGCGCACTTATATTTTCCACAAGGTAAGAACATTTCTGCAAACATATGTATGAGGCCCAATGTAAATGAAAAGTGAAAGCTGTCAAACAACACACAATCATACACATCAAACCCCACAAACAGCTTTCTAAAATAATAAATATGATAAATAAAGCAAAACTCCCAAAATGATCACCAGTTAGTGAGGCCAAAAATGACTGAAATGGGGTCAAATACAGCCTGAATTTGTTTCAGTCAACATCAAGTAACTGTCAACAGTAATGGCCATTACATCACTCCTGGATTTGCTTAAACCACTAGCTATTTAACTCTTCAGTATACACCACATACACTTCATTAAGGCAAATTTGTTTTCAAATTTTTTGTTTACAAGGGGCAGCCAATCAAAAGAACGCTGGCATAAAGAGAGAGGAAAGGGGGCTAAAATGCTTGTTTCAGACAGAGGATGAATTGAGGGACTGCAACTATATAATATTTTAAGATAAACAAGGATTACTTTTAACTGTCAATCATGCAAAGCTACTCCAGTGGAGTGCAAGGAAAATGTGCTTGAAATGAGTGTAATTCGTTAATGCAGAAGAGTTGCGCATTTAGATTTAAATTTATTGTAAAATCTTTGCTGAGTCATTTTCCATGCATCATTGCAAACTCTTCTTTGCTCACTAAATATAGTTACTTCACATCTCTTCATTTTTTCTTTATTTACGCTAAAAAAAATCAAAACCAATCGTTAACAGAGTAGAGACATAAACCTACAACATAATACCCCATCACAGCACCCCAAACCAAATAACAGGGTGCTGGGTGTTCTCAAGTGCTATGCTGATGCCTGCTTGGGGAATAACAATTAGTAGTAATTATAGGAGGCCGGGTAGCAGGCCTCACAGCTGTCAGCAGGACACAGAGAAGGTGACAGGGCTCTCATTTGCATCTGAAAGCTTCAATAAGGACATATTGTATTGTGAGTGGTGCAATAATAAGCCAAGGGAAAAGGAATTCACGAGGGGGGAGGTGAAATCTGTGCTGGTGATTTTTCTTTTTCCCCAGTGTATTACAGAGTTAGCCAGATGATTTTATACAGTGTGTAGCAGACAGTAGAAAATAGTGGGCAGACACAGAGAATGGAAGAATGTGAGAGACCATATTACTAAAAACCAAATTTCATTTTTACAAAGTAGAGGAGCAAATTGCTACTGTATGGAGTAAATTTACTAAGTAAAGTAGTAAAAAAAATGCACCTAACTTAAGGGATGGACCATTGCTGTCTATATATGTAAAACAGAGAATCAATTTTACCTTTAAGTATTGCATCTGTAAATTGTAGTTGTATGTATTTATACCAAAGAGCTGTTAGCTAAAAACGTGGCATATGCCATCTCTGTGTGGTGTGCAGTGTGTCCTTAAACAATCTGAGGAAATTGCCCAACTGGAGGACAAAAGTGGCAGGTCTAAAAAATATTTACCGCCTATGAGCTATATCTAAAAGTTATGTCCTTAAGAAATAGGGGGAATAAATCCAGCAAAGACCTGACACAGGAGTTGAGAAAGGCATCTAACCAGTTGATCCATAAACCCTCGTCGGTAATTATTTCAATTGCGGCAAGAAGCCTTTCTTAAGGAAGTGAAACAGGGAGAAAAGGCTGAGGACCTGGACTGAAAACCAGTGGCAACTGATCTTATGGCGTGATTAATCCAAATTTGATTTTTTTTGCTTCAAATCATTGTATGCATGAGCAGATGAGGTCAGGAGAGAGCTACAACAGAGAGTGTCTGCAGCCATCTGTAAAGCATGATGAGGTTTCATCATAATTTGGGGCTGCATTTCAGCCAGTGGTGCTGAGGATCTTGTCAAAATTGATGGAATTATGAACACAGAAAAGTACTGCCAGAGTTTGATCCACCAGACCTAACCCTAATGTCAACCTTAAAGTACCTCCTGAGCCGCAGCCTGAAAACCTAAAATGCTGAGGTGAGGTATCGGATGGAGAACATTCAACACAATAATCATTTGGGTCATTTGCCATCTGGCCCCTACAGCAAGACATTGAGTACACATGTCTTTTAACCACACCAACATGTTTGTCAGTGTACCCATCCTGACTGCCCAGATTTGTCTGCCTGGGAGTACATATTTTTACCCAGAAAGGGCAACTGCACCTAAGAGTTTCCTGTGAGTGAAGGTAAATGAGTTTAAATATGCCAGTTAACCATTCAAAGCAACGGAAAGTGAACAAGAAAGGTGAAGAAGAGAGTGCAGGCAGGGTGGAGAGGGGAAAGATGAGTATCACGGGTGATTTGTGACAGAAGGATAGCAGCAAGAGTGAAAGGGATGGTTTGCAAGACAACAGTGAGATGTGCTATGATGTGTGGCTTGGAGAGGGTGGCAGTTACAGACAGGTTGACAAGCTGGAGTTGGCAAAGTTACAGATGGTAAGATTTTCACTAAACATAACCAGAATGGACGGATTAGAAACGAGTACATCAGAAGGACAGCTCAGGTCGAGACTACGCTTAGAGACAAAGTTAGAGAAACAAGGTTAAGATGGTTTGGATAGGGGTTGTAAATATACTGGGCAAAGAATGCTGAAGATGGAGCTGCCAGGAAGAGGAAGACCACACAGAAAATTCAAGGATGTGGTGAAGGAAGACATGCAGAGGGTTGGTGTGACAGAAGATAAAATGAGATGAAAGCAGACGCACCATTGTGTCAACCCCTAAAGGGAGGCTTTTCGTTGTTACATTTAACACAATGTCCAGTAAATCACCTGTTACAAACCTTAGTAACTCACATTTTGTGTGTTTCATTATTTGATGGAGCAGGCCAGTTGCACACATCGGCACTGACTGACTCCAAACGATTGTGAAGCGTAGGTAATCTGTCTGCATTTATAAATTAGACAGCAAATATTTACTGCAGATGGCCTCTCACCTGTGCACCTGTGAGCAGTCACCCAGAGGTTGAATTTGCTGCATGCTCAATCTCTGCATGACCAGTCGCTGCAACTACTTACAATTGCTCTCCAACAGCCAAAAAAATTATAAACAATCACTTGCCAACCACAGGCTTTTCCTGATCGCACAGAGGTTGCCGTCCTATTCTTAGTCTAGCTGACTGAGACCTACTGTAAGGCAGCAGAGGAACTGCATTCACAACTACAAGGGCACTCAGTAGAGTGCCTACTTTGCCCATTATTTTTTGACCCTGTAATTTTCAGCATTCTGGAACATTAGATGCGGAATCCTCCTTCGATCACGAGCAAACTTTGCTATATGACTGAACGTATGGTCATGTTGCAGCCTAATTCTTTTTAGAAGATTCTGACTTATCCTCATAAAGTTAGATGCAAATATGTGAATACTGTCCCTGTCTAACAATTGTAAAGAATCTATTTACAAAATCCTGAATCCAGATCGTGATCTGGATGACCACCAAAATGTGATAAATGTTTGTTGTACCAACTTCAACACCTCCAGAAATTTTCAGCAAAAATGTTGCCTTTTATTAGACAGCAAGACTTGAGGAGGTGACGCAAAAGCAGGAGGGAGGAAATATAAATCAAGGAGACGTTAAAAAATAAAAGATACCTAAAAGTTCAAAGTCAGTTTTACTTTTGTCCGTGGTTTCCCATGACAAATGACTTCAGTCACTCACTAGTTTTGTAGTTTAAATGAGCAGCTCTCAAGAAACCTGGAATCTGCACTTATACATTACATCTACAGGAGCTGTTCGGCCATGGAAGCCCATGCCATAAAAGTTCCAATGCGCAGATTTGTGCTGATTTCAATGCTGAGAAGATTTAGAAGTCTGCAGTTATTGAATTAGCAGAGCATTGGAGACTTTTAACTATGTGCCTCTTTTTTGTCTCTTTTCTGCCACTTGTGGTGGCCTGCTGTGATTCCTAAAGGCTACCACGTTGTTATAATGTTATATACAGTTGATTAACAAATGTCTAGGAGAAATGAAATTTCACAAACTGACTTATTGCAAGAGTGGCATTACAGTACCATGCTTGAACTTAGCGAGCCCTTTAAAACAAATCATTCCTTCACAATTGTTTATAAAGTCAGACTGCACGGCTGGTTTATTCCAAGAGGTGTGGCCCAATACTTTTTTCATATAGCGTATGATAAAATACATGGCTTGTAGAATCACCAGCTTGTTATATTTTTGAATAATGACTTTGTTTTCAGTGTTTCAGAAAGAAGTATTCATTAAAAAGATAACATATTCCTGTATGTGAAAGAAAAGCGAAAACACCACAGCTCTAAAAGCACTCAACATTTGTTGCGTGTGTGTGATTGCATTAACACTAATGGAATGTATCATCGGTTATTAAAAAGATCCATGCATAAGAGGGTGGAAAAAAGACTGAAGAAGAAACAACAAAGGAAAGAAGAGAGAAGGAGGGTGTGTGTGCGTGCGTGCGTGCGTGCATGCGTGCGTGTGTGCGTGCGTGCATGCGTGCGTGCATAAGCTAAGTAGATAAGTGGTTGTCTTGCAGCCATAGAGAAATCCTCAAACCTTAAACACTTAACTCCAAAATGTTACACAATTAACAAGTGTGTTCAAGTACAAGGCAGCAGAGTTTAGACGACCTAATGGAGTGTGTGGCCTGTGTGGACAGATGGCCTACATTAGTAAGACTGCTTCCCTCTCATATAAACAAGAGGAAGAAAAAGAAATACTACATTAAACCCATTTTCACACAGGATTATGCTGATGAAACTAGAAAAATTAATACACACCTAGCTTAGAGCAAAGTATAACGTCTAAATAATGCAACCTGGCAATCAGTGAATGAATGTGAGCCCAAACAATCCAGCTGTTTATTACAGGCTATTCAGGTTATGGGCCATTTAAAACATGTATGACTGTATAGAGAGCGCTCTTTGCATTGCTCGCAATAAGTCACAGTCCTGGTAGACACTGAACTCAACAAGGGCTGTCTTCTTCCATCCACTATTTATAACCTTTATGGACAGAATTTGTAGGCACAGCCAGAGCACATAGGCCAATGAGGGGTCCAGGCAAAGATTTCACAGTCAAAAACAAACTACAGTCCACGCCTCAAAGAGTCTAAAACCACCAATACCTCATTTTTGAATGTTTTAATTATTTAATTATATTTAAAGTTGGCAGCAATCTATTGAATGTATTTACACTTAACTAGCGAAATTGTTATACAACCCCAATTCCAAAATTGTATTGGTCAATTGTATAAAATATAGATAAAAAACACAATGATTTGAAAATCTCATCAACCCATATTTATTTTACAAAAACACACATCACATGTTTAAACTGAGACATTTTGCTATATTATAAAAAATATTATAGTTTATTTTAAATTTGATGCCAGCAACACAGCGACAAAAGCCTGGAAAAGTAAGTGGTACTAAAAATGAAACAGCTACAGTCCATAACATAACTATAACATGGGTATAAAAAGAGAATCTTAAAAAGGTTGAGATTCTCAGTAGCAAAGATGGGCTCAATCTGAAAAAAAACTACAAATTGTGGAACAATTTCAGAATAATGTTCCTCAGCATGAGTTAAAAGAACTTGAATATCTCATCATCTCCATTAGAAGAAGAAGCAGAAGATTCAGAAAATCTGGCGAAATCTCACTCAGGAAAGTGCACTCAGGCGACACTGCACTAAAAACAGGCACGACTCTGTCATGGAAATCACTGCATGGGCTCAGGAACACTTCTAGAGATCATTGTTCTGTGAATACAGTTTGCTATGCCATTCACAAATGCAGGTTTTGCTATCATGCAAAGAGAAAGATAAATTTGAGCATGATCTAGAAACACTGTGGTCTTCTCAGAGCCAAACCTAATTTAAAATAGACTGAGGCAAAGTGTTCTGTGGTCAGATGAATCAATATTTGACATTCTTTTTGGGAAACATGGATAATGTGTCCTCCAGACTAAATGGAGAGGAACTATCCAGCTTACTATGAGCATTCAGTTCAAAAGCCTACATCTCAGATGGTATGGAGGTTGTGACGGCACGCCACCACGGTCACTGATTACAGGTAGCGGACATGATAGCGCATCCGCCTGCCTACATGCCTTTTGCCATTTGGTTACGTCGGCAGCGGGAGAACGCCAGGGAGAGAGATAAAACAGTAAACACATCTTCTCTGTGCGACCAAAGCTGACAGTGAGTGGCCTTTTCTATTGTTTACTTACGGGTCATCAAAATGGGGTGCGTAGTCTGCCGGGTGCCTCAGTTTGGAGAGTCAGAAGCGCAAGACGGGGCTCAGAGTTTCTGGTGGTAAAATAGTGGGTTTGCGTGCACTTTTGGGGTCACGTGAACTGCATTATTTTGTTTCTTTTGTTTATTTTTCCTTTTGTTGCTTTAGACTCACCTGTTTAAGGTACAGGTAAATTTTTATGTTAATATAACTTCTTTGTTCAATTATTTTATAACAAACATGAAGATTTATTGTCCAGTGAGGAAAATGTTGGCAATAATGCCTAGTGGGAGGGGCATCGGGTTTAAAAGGGAACGCAGTAAGGCAAAGAGGCAGTCTGCGGATGGCTGGAGGAGAGGTAACCACGGTGTGGTGGCAGAGTGTTGGGAAAGCAGAGTTCCCAGTAATTTGTAAAATACCCCCCTCCAAAATCATTTGTTAGGTTTTTTTCCTGCCTTGGTATCGTTGTAAATAGTTTTGTGCACTCTGGGAGGCCGGCTAAATAAAATCTCACATTCAGAACTTGCTGACTACGCCATCATTTTTGGGAGGTGTTTTTTCTGGAGAGAACTCCGTGGCAGAGGTGCACTAGTGCCAATGCAACTGACAGCTGAAAAGTATATGCATGATTTAGACCAACCTAAGCTCCCATCCAGATGTCTTTTTAAGGGAAGGCCTTGCTTGCAAGACAATGCTAACTCACATACTGCAGCTATTAAAAAAGCATGGCTTCTCAGTTTAAGAGTTTGGGGACTGAACTGATCTGCATGCACTGCAGACCTTTCACTAACTGAAAGCAATTGGAGCATCATAAAACAAAAAATAAATCAAAGGCAAACCAGCACTGTTGAACAGCTGGAATGGGACAACATTCCTCTCCCAAATGTCCAGCAAGTAGTCTCCTGTGTTCCCAGACATTTATAGACCATTGTTAAAAGAAGCAGGGTGCTACACAGTGGTAAACGTGGCCCTGTCCCAACTTTTTCAAGATGTGTCGCTGCCATCAAATTCAAAATTACCTTATTTTTTTTCTTAAAGTTGTCAATTGTCTCATGTTAAACATTTGATGAATTTCCATCTTCTAAATAAAATATAGGTTCAAGAGATTTGCAAATCATTGCACTCTGTTTTTATTTGGATTTTACACTCTGTCCACACTTTTCTGGAATTGGGGTTATGAGTATGAGTTTCAACATAATTGAGTAGAACTTCTGTTCTAATAAACTGCTGCATTTACAGACTAACAGCGGTCCAAAATTACAGAATAACTCACAAGGAGGGCTTCCACAAGCGTATTATGGCCCCTGCAGCCCAACTAAGTTCACCTCCTTCCATACCCGTGCACCTGGATTATTCTTTTAAAACACACAAGCTACTGGATTTAAGTTAATTAATATATCTGATCTCTGTTGTAACTGTGTGAGCAGAGACGTCATTATTCCGTCTGTGTCTCACAATTAGAGCTATAGCAGATTTTTAGCAATTCTTTAAAAGACTGCAACAATACATCTGCCACATTGGTCGAGGGTTATCAACTTTCTGAGAGAAACCCTACACCAGCCAGTCATATGTTTGTACTGAAATAGAGCTTCATGACAAGTTATCCAAAGTAAACAGTAAAATACATTGTTTTTCTATCATGGATCTGAAACACTATAGCATAAAAATATCACCAATATGATATTAGTGTTTTTGTCTGTATGTTATCTGAAATCTACCTTAAAATTTCCTAAAAATAGACATAGAATTTTTAGAATGACTAAAAAGACAGTGTGAGTTATTCATGTAGTGGCCCCTGCCAAATTCAGCTTTATATTGCCTGTCACGTGTGAGGGGGTGGCACTCTGTAGCAGATGGTTATGTAGTACTTTTGCCAGCTTGAAAATGTTGCATAAGAGAGGTATAAATAAACTCTCTTGGGAATAGATGGCATCGCAGAACACTTGTGGGCAAAGGGGTGCACAAACCAGTTTTACACTGGCAGACTTTGACACTCATCTGAAGAAAAACTGGATAATCTTTCTCTTAAGTGTCTTATGGGAGTAGCAAAATGTATGCTTAAATATTTTCTAAAATAATCCATGACAATATAATTTATTCTTATTAAAGTTTATTTGCAGCCCACACTAAAAAAGGCTGTGGGATTCATCCTTGTTGAAGCCAAGAGTGTGACTGGCCAACCTGGTTGACTTCCTTTTGGCTCCCCACACACATGACTGAGAGAGTCTGTTTCTGTAGTCTCAAACATTTTAAAGCCCACTCACACCAAAAGGACACTAAAGAATGTAAACAAAAATGTGTTTTTCACAACAAACGGTATAAGATGATGTAATAGCAGTCTGTCATATTTATGGGTCAAATATGAGACGGACAAAATGATGAAGACAGTATGTTTGTGTGCGTGAAAGATCATACCTCAGAGTAGGTGACAGGTACAGAACTAATCCCAGCATTCACCGCCTCCCAGGACCGAGCAGTCAGCACACAGGCAAAGAGGGGGTACAGATCCCCAGCTCCCAGTCTGCGGCTGTAACGCTCCACCCCAGACATGTCGCCCTTTATCAAAGCCTGCCAGAGCTGACAGTAGTCCATCCTGAAGTCTGGCTGCAGCACCTATGGGGTACCAAGGAATGGGCATTTAACTGTGATTAGGTGTCTTTTCATTACATTTTACACATTTGTTACTAATACTTTCATGTATAGTGTAGCATCTGTGAGTGTGACCTTAGAATTCTTAAACTGACTCAGTGTTCAGATGATATCAACAAAGGTGGATCTGACTGACTCAGTAAATCTACCTGCAGCCACTGTTCACCTGTTAGAACTAATGATGCACCCGGTGCATCGAGCTCTAACTAGATCAGTTTCCCCTAAAACGGGTTACGGCAGACCAAAAAATGGCCACACATTTAGAGGATCAATACATCAAGATTTGCCCTCTCAGACACTTTGAGTAACTTTACCACAGATATAGTTACTAATAAATGATGCAGGAAAGTCCTGTCCAAAGGAAGCTAAGTGATGATTTCATGGGATGAGATATGTTTCTAAATGACTTCACAGAGGAGAAAAAAGGCCAAATCATTGCGACATACCAGCACTTCACAGTTAATGACTGGAAAAAATAACATTACAGGAGGGAGAAGCTGTGGTGAAACTGGATTTTTAATATTCAAATTTTACTTTTTTCCTAACCTACACTTGTCTGGACTGTAGATGCAAACTGGATCACCTAAAATATGCCACACATTCTGTTCACAATATTATATGGATATGTTTATTATTGGGTTAACACAAAGGGGCAGTGGTTAGTATTTTCGCTACAGAGCAAGAAGGTTCGAACCTCCAGATCAGCCCAGTCCTTTCTGTGAGGCACTGTGGGTTTCCTCCCACAAATATTCTAGATTAAATGATGACTGCAAATTGGTCGCTAGTGTAGATGTGAGAATGTGCTGTCATCTAAGTTGCACTGTCGACCTGTCCAGGCTAAACCCCGCTCCTCACCTGCTCCTAGCTGGCACTGGAACCACAAGTTGAATAAGTGATTCTAAGAAAAATTGATGTTTAGTTTTTTTTATTCTGTCAATGTGTACAGTATGTATGTTTTAGGCATTTCAAATCTCCTTTTTATAGATTTGAGTTTATATTTACATTAATTATCAATCATCACAATATAAAAACCTTTAATTAAATGTGTTAAGCTAATTTCTATGTATCATGAATATCTTACTCAACAGTTAAAAAAAATATTAGAAATTTGCTCCATCTCTTAATGCATTTCTCACTTTAGGCACATTTAATCCCCCTGCTAAGAACCATTTGCAGACCAATTCCAGTACTCGGAGCACAAAAGCAATGCGCAGTACCCTTCTGGTAATAACACTAAAAATGAGTGTGTATGTGTGTCTATGCACACTGGATTAATATTCTGCTCCAAAATGACAGCTGAAATCTCAAGTCATTAGGAACAAATTGGTACCATTATGGTCCATGGGAAGTCTATGTGTGTTTGTACATTGTGTGTCAAAGATGATGGAGCTGCATATTTATTACTAAAATCCTCTTTATGAATAAAGAAATAGGCAGTAAACAAACTTATGGAAAAGCGGTCCGTGTCTGTATTAGCCTGTGGGTGTTTGGAAGACCAAGTGTGCTGACAATCAAAGAGCTTGTGTGTGTGTGTGTATGTGTGTGTGTGTAGTAATAAGCCAGATTACACTTACATGGTGTGGAAACT
>VUQK01041264.1:36941-47809 GCA_015106715.1 Bujurquina vittata
GCAGTAAACAAACTTATGGAAAAGCGGTCCGTGTCTGTATTAGCCTGTGGGTGTTTGGAAGACCAAGTGTGCTGACAATCAAAGAGCTTGTGTGTGTGTGTGTATGTGTGTGTGTGTGCGTGTGTGCAATGTGTGTCTAGAACATGAGTGCACACATGTGCCTGTATGATTAAGGCTGTGGTGCATTCAAACACAGCACACTGCACTCTGCTAAGAACAACATCAAATGAGTTGTTTATCAAAAAGCTTTTATCCTGTGTAGCTCTAATAAAAGTGTGCCTGTTAAAGTGTGTATGTTTATTTTTCATGCGCATCTTGACTGTCTACCCTTTGACTCAAGGCCAGCAGCATGAAAAATGGACTGCAATATTGGAACAAATGATATTTTCTTGCTGCACAGGCAGGATAAAGATTTCCTACCTGATACAGGCCATGATCAAGCAGAACAATCTCACTCTTCTTGGTCTGCGGACACTTTCGGACCAGCACGTTGCCTGGGTGTGGGTCGCAGTGAACAAAGCCATGCATGAAGATCATTTCACTGTAAATCTTGCCCAGGTTCTCTGAGATCTGTTGTAAATGTGAAGAGGAAGTGTAAAGTTAAATCAAAAAACATTTTACAAATGAGAAAGGTAAAAGAAAAAAAATGCAACAAATTATATTTAGAACAGCACAGAGCTTAAAAATAATTCTCCAGAGTTCAGCAGGTTTGTGGTTTCTGCTGTCCAAGAAAGAAAATGAAGTCTTTCTATCTTTTTAACCCAAATGCAGATTAAAATAACAAAAATACCCAAGTCTGACTGGCAAGGAGTTCATAGAAAAATGCATTTTAAATACTAATGAGAAAGAAAAAGCATTCCAAAGTGGTGCCAGGAAAAGAACTAAGCTACTAATTAGGTCAGCAATAATAAACAAAATATATTGGAGTCAACTGGAGATGCAAAGAAGAGGAAGATTGAAAATGCAGACAAAACACACATACCAGGGAGAGGGATAATAAGGAACAGGTGAACACAACTGAGACAATAACAAGGACATGGAAAGGACAATGGAGAGAAGTAAAAACACAGAAAACCACATCAGAAAATAAAGCAGGAAGTAAATTAAAAGAGAGGCTGAGAATAAACAGCGAGATGCAGACACAGGAGGAACCTAGAAAAGAAGGAGACACATGAGCAAAGTGAGAACTAGTCAATACAAGGACATTGACAACTGTAGGTTCAACACCAGTGAAAGAAATATACTGGATGTAAAGCTGTATAAATTTCAGCTCCCCAAAAGGGGAACTTTTTTAAACTACATTCAGGGATGCATTGATTTATGTTTTTTAAATCGCCACTATCTCCTTTCTTCATAATGTTTTATGGGATGCACATTAAACTCTACACATTAAAATCATGAAATGTTTACAATCACAAAACAAAACATAAATAATATAATTACACATATTAAACTCCAAAATAATATGTGTAATTATATTATTTACATGTTAAACACTGCATTGGTGGGCAGCAGGTGGTGTGGTGGTTAGTACTGCTGCCACACACCTAGAAGGTCTGGGTTCTAATCCCCTCTGGCCTGGTCCAGCCCTTTCTGTGAGCCTTTATTTTTTGCATGTTCTCCCCGTGTCTGCGTGGGTTTCCTCCGGGTACTGGCTAAATGTGCGAAGGTGAATGCAACAGACTGGCGACCTGTACAGGGTATACCCTGCCTCTCACCCTATGTCAGCTGGAATAGGCTGCAGCCCCCCGCCACCCTGAACAGACTAAGCGGAAGAAGGAGGAAAGGAGGATGGATGGGTGGATAAAAACCATATTAAAACTACAAAAACTGTCTTTAGTTAAAGTAGGATACTGTGATAACCATCCTAACCTGCCACATGAGCACAATCGCTGAATGAATGAATGAAGCAGAGGAGGAAAAAAGTGAACGTGGTCCTCCTAATTAAACTTACACCAAGCTCCATATTTTCATCTTGTCTGGACAGTAATTTAATTTTCTGGATTCGGCTGGAGCATTTAAACTGCGCAGACGTGATTCATAGTTAGTCAGAGTGTTTGTGCTGGTGGATGCCGCCAGATAAGAAAAATGGGGCACGGTATGTCACATCAAATTCACACATCTGAACACACACACACACCTTTGTCTGTCAATAATTAGATTATAATTGTCATTATGTATTTCTAAACCAGTAACGTGAAGTTCAGATTAAGCTAAATTTGAGTCACATACGAAACAGTATAATTTCAGAAAATAGATAAAATCTTTCAAATCAAGTCTCTCTCATGCATTTTGGCCTTACTGTTATGAGATTTAGTTAGCCTTTGTTTAGTTACAAAGGTGAAAATCCTATATAAAAGGGTAGAAGTAAATCTAACCCTTACTTTACCCCTAACCAACAAAAGTTAAGGCCAGTTCAGTTTCAACTCTGCTTGTTTAGCATGTGGTTGAAATTCAAACCCTAATCGTACCAAGTGGTTCACCAGCAATCTCGTCGATGCTACAAAGTTAAGTAAGCTAGGCATGGACTGCACAGCTAGAAAGAATAATTCACTTTATATCCTCTCTGCCATATTCAGCATAAAATGTAGGTAAGCAGCAAACAGAATAATAAAGTGGCACAAATATTATGATCTAAATATTAATTACTACACCATACTAAACAATCTCTACTGCTTCTCCTCCCACCAGGTGTGAACAGAGTCACCAAAATACCAAAATACAGCATTGAAAGACATTACATCAGTGTGGCTCAGCCTTCTCCACCATGCACCAACAGCAGCCTTCAAGCAGTCCTTTCATTTGAAGTAGTGAAGGTTGGTCAAAATGTCCCCACAATGCAGAAATGTCCTGACACTGGCTTCAAACTGAAAGTGGTCCTCACACTGAGAGCAAAACAAGCCCACGGACATATTTATTTAGTAAGAGAACGGATATCCAACAAATTATCTCATTGTTCCTAGCACGTTGTGGTGTTTTGTCATCAATTAATGCCATACAAATGGTGAGAGGAACATTTGTCTCTAAAACAGCACCAAGTACACTGGTGCCCACTTGAGGTTGTTGCAAACATCTTGCAGAACTTGCAGTTGTAGATTTAGACCATCTCAATATCTTCTGCCTGATTGTGTAAACCCAGGATTATGTTACAATCACAACTCAGCTGGGCCATCCCCCACAGAGCCTATTTGAGGCCAACTATATGCTTCACCAGTTGTACTTACTGATGTGTCTGAATCTAAACCTCTAAAGCTAAAAAAAACTTTCACACATTATTGTGTATCTTGACCCTCTTCTAGGTCTACCAGTGTTAGGTAATTTCTCCGTCGCCAACACTCCATATTTGTAATATAAGAAATATATGACTATGATACAGTTTACACTTGATTCATTTTGTCTTCTGCAACTGAGAAGCATTTCATTTTGGTTTCAGGGGTTCTTGTTTACAGCTGCCTCAATTTTGTGGGTGATTTAAAATTGTTTTGCTGGTATAATTCTGCTTGGCCATCCTGGATTTTATTTCATCACATCACAGGTAAGGTTTATTTTAGAAGATGAAAAAAAAGAAAGAAAGATATAGAAGAAGAAGAAGAAGGGAAAGGAGATACAGAAGTAGAAGACTGAGAAGGAAAAGAATGAGGAGTAGAGAAGAAGAAGAATACATTCATGTAATATTCATCCAGTAATACATGAATGTGCAACTGTCAAAACAATGAATGAATAAGTCACGGTAATGTCAAACTGTTAGCCGCAAAGGAAATGAGAGGATCTGACATTAAAAACGTGTGCAGTTGACCATCTGGGTTTTATTGTTCTGGGGGTGTGCAGGTCTTGGAGACAAAACAGGCTGCAGCTAATCACCTTCTCAGCAGAGCAGACATATTTGCTGTAGTTTCAGTAGTGTAACAGATTTTTTTAGGAGTTGAACTGTTTTAACATTATATTTTTTAGAGCATAGAAGAATTGCAAATTTTAGAATTTCAAAGGCTCTACTAAAACCCTGGCACCACAGTAATTTGTTAAGTCATAGCTTGATTCTAATAAATATCCGAAATCCAAAATACAGGAATTTCACTGATATCCACACATAGGCCATAAGACAACACAAGATCCAATGGGTGTTCTTTTTCATGTGTGGGACCAGTGAGAGACTGAATGAAGTTAAATGAATCCAAAAGATTCAAAAACTCTCTGACCAGAGGTCTAGACTGACAACATACATGTATATTAAAATCCCCAATAATTAAGAAGTGGTCAAATTTCAGTGCAACTCCAGCACCAAAATGCATAAAACCCTGAACAAAGTCCTTGTTAAATTCTTGGAGGACGATACACAACAGCACACAGCACATATAAAAATGTGCCTCAAAGAGCTACAGCTCAAAGCTGGCACAGCCATCAAATGGTACCTCACGGCAGTGGAAGGAGAATTTAAAAATGGAAGCTTGCCCCCCACCTTTAGCAGTGGCCCCAGGAGAGCTGAAAAAGTAACATCGGGGAGGGAGAAGTTCAGAAAACAACACAGTCTCATCATCATGAATCCATTCGAAATATAAAATCCAATTGGCGTGATGTGAAATTTTTTTTTAAAATAAACGTTTGGTTTGCTAACAATCTGCGCATGCACATATTATGTATGTGTTTTATGGGGGGGGTTATTATGAAAGAGGGTTTTGGCATTGGCACATGAAGTGTACTCCAAAAAAAACCTTCTAGTTTTCTTCTGTTTTATGCATGCAATTACAGTATGTTGGGCCCTGACTTCCACCATATTACACATGACATACACTTAACATTATGCCAGGAGCCGTCATGTAGAAACAGACTGCGGGGCTGATGCGGCAGCTCTGCTGTGTGAGCTCAGACAGCAGCTGCAAATGTGTGTACACCTGTGAGTGCATGGCCTCAATAATCAGTCAATACACTATTAACCATCAACCATCAACACAAACACAGTGTCTCACAGACTGCAGGCAGTACCTCATTGACATTGATGTCATGTTTCTGCATGTAGTCCCTGTCATTAACTTGGCCCCCATCCGCAAACTCCATGGTCAGGATCCTCTTTGTAGAAAGATTCCAGTGGATCATGGGAATCTGGAGAGAGAGCAATAGAGGATGTACATGTTTTTCCTGGTCAGTATTCACTGTCAGCCACTCCACAGTCTCCTGTGAAGCAGTTGTGCAGAGGTGCATTAAATCAAAGGTTAAGTTCTCATGCTGGTACTATTTTGAGTTCTGTTCCATACTCTGATTAAGTTCACCGTCTAACAATTGCTTTTAATATTCTTTTTAAAATATGTAAATTGAGGAAATGCTTTCTAGTGTACTTTTACAGACTGATACCAGGCAAACACAATCCAGCTAGCTGTTACTTCCCTAAGTAGGATGGATCTGGTGTTGGTTATTTGTTAAAAAATCAATTCAATTCAACTCAATTCATTATTATAGTATACACTAGAAATATAGTACTGTATAACATAACACTTGTGTAATACAAAGTGCGTTTTATCAGAAGTCTCAGTGGTGATACACTAGGTGGTTAACCAGCTGTTCACAGCAGATAAAGGCAGGTCACAGGTGCATCAGCAGCGATCGCCCGGCACAGAATACATTTTTATAAACTGAAATACCATGTCTCAAACTCAACCTAGATGTTTAGAGTACATGTGTACATATGGGACATCCTGTTATTATAAAAGGAAGTCTTGAAGAAAAAGCCAAATTTTAATGTGTTTAATGTGGGTACCTTAAGAAAGGTAAAGTGGGACAGCATTTTGGCCACCTTCTCAGCATTGTGTCCCTCATTAAGGAAGTCCAGCTCCAGAGGCATGTTTTTCTTGGCCTCCTCCACCAACCACATTAACGCGAAGTCTGGGAAGAGCCAATGGACCGCCTTCAACAACACCTTGAAATTAGGAGAAGAAGAATCAGCCTCACTTATACTGTACAACAATACCTCTTTACGGGGCCTACATACAAAACCAGATACCCCTCTGAACCCTAAGTTGTAACCTATGACATAATCCTCTTCCGAAATGTAACTGTACATCAGGTCGACAAATTGTAGGTTACCATGTAGGGTTCAGAGACCCATAGGCCCTACAAAGACCCAACACAACAGTCTATATCAGCCATGAGTCCCTAGCATTTCCAGGCACTAGGTAGTGGCCTAGGCCTTCCCACTGTCAGAGTCCCATTACCATATAGCAAGTATGGACTACATTTTCAAGGTACAGGTAAATGTATATGCACTCAGTCAGTGTTGAATATAATGTTTCTGTGCATGAATTCTTGTCTGTGGATTTGAATGGAGGTTAGGAAAGCATACTCAAGTGATCTTCTTTTTTTTTTCTAACTTTAGAGCTTCTGGGTTTGAATCTGCCGACTCTATTGAGATCAGAGAGACATCCTTTCTCATTTCAAAAACAAATTTAGATGCAAAAGGACTTTTTTTTTCTTGTGTGTGTGTGTGTGTGTGTGTGTGGGTGTGTGTGTGTGAGCGTGGGTGTGTGTGGGTGTGTGTGTGCATGGGTGTGTGTGTGTGTGCGTGGGTGTGTGCGTGTGTGGGTGTTATATATTTACTGAACAAACGAAACAAAATATGGTGCAAGAGGGAACAACCCTCATGTACAAGAAAGTCATAACAACAGCAATATCAAAAACTAAAACAGGACATATTTAAATTTTTGGGGTTTTTAGTCTTTTTTTTATATAAGAGGAAAAAAGATACAAAGACACACACAGCAGAGCAAATAAGAAAAAAAAATAAAAAAGCTAATAAATTGTAAGGGGGCAAAGGGGCAGGGTCTCAACAATCATGTGACAGAGTTGAAGAATGTTAGAAATGACTGCCAACTTTCCAGAATGACCTCATGGTGAATGCCTGATGTTTTCGAGCTCAAAAAAAGACATGATATGTCCTGGAGTCACTGGGCATTAGAAGGGGAACTTCTCAAACCTTTTAAACCAAATCTCAACATTTAGACATCTGGCAAAGTTGTTGTCAATAAATTTTCCTTATTGCTAAGTTGGTTACAGACTCTTGATCACAAACTTGAATTAGATAGTGATCCATATTAGGTCAATAGGAGATCCCAATATTTCTTAACTTATTTAACAGAAGGTCAAAAGACATAGACTCACCTCCATTACCATTATGTCATTGGAGCTTTGTTTCTGGACTTTGGGGTGTTGGACTTTGACAGCTACTGTCTTTCCATCATGTAGCACTGCCTTGTGGACCTGTGCTAAGGAGGCTGCACCCTGAGGCTTCTCTTCAAAGGAGACAAACAATTCTGATAACTGCAGGAGAGAGACAGGAATGAGGGTAAATTAGAGATTGAGAATAATAAAGAAGAGAAGAGAAAGGCGTGTAGAGATCTACTAACAAATATTAATATAATAAAAGTATTGCTATAAAAAAAATATCTCCCTCTCGCATCCTGGGGTTTGTTATGTGTGTGTTCCTCAAGCCCAGGTCCTCTACCAGAGGAGTTTGGGGGTTCAGTGAGGTATGTTCTTCTGGACAGATATCCCTGACGCTGTGCCTAGAATCTGCTAGAGCTCTTCCAGCTTCAGGTTTACAACGGCTAATGCTCCTATTACCCCTGGGACCACAGAGGGGGGTGTTAATCAGTTTCAGCTGCTTTGGTGTTAATGAAATTAAAAACAGGTGCACTGAAGGGGCGACGGTGAGACAACATCCCCAAAAAGGAATGTTTTTTTCAGGTGGGGGCCACTGACATCTTTGCCCTCCTCATCTTTTCTTACTGATTTTCCACTAGTTTTGCATTTGGCTAGGGTCAGTGTCACTACTGGTACCATGAGGTGATTAAAAGTGTGTGTGTGTCCCAGCACAGTCCCAAGAGCATGGAGGAGACTCCAGGAGACAGATAGTTCCTCTACCAGAGCAACACACAGCTGCAGAAGGTCCACCAGCAGCACCAGTATCTCAGACTCAGGTTTAATGTCATTCAGACTATGAGACATAGTGTGATCGAAATGTAGATTCTCAGGCCTCAGTGAAAGTCAAACATAGGACTAGAGTAATAATTAAAAATAAATAGAATTTAAATAAGTACAGAAAAATAAATAAGTGACTAAACTAGGATAAGTAAAAAATAGAATATGAATACAATAAACTAACACTAAAAACAGGTTTAGCAGCATTCTACTATAGCAGCAGTGACTCTAAGTGGTTTAAGGCGCAGTGGTGATGCTGTTTGATATGTGTGGTGTCTGCGATGTCTAGTCAGTCTATGGGGGTGGAATGGTTGAGCAGTCTGACTGAATCCGAGTAGAAACTGTTTTTTAGCCAGATGTTTTTGTCCCAATGCAGCGCAGCCTCCTCCAGACGAGAGAGGGGTGAAAAGTCTGTGTGCATGGTGGGTGTGGTCACGGAGAATTCAGGTAGCTCTTTCCCTGCATTCGGTGGTGTAGATGTCCTTGATCAGTGGTAAACGGCACCTGATGGTTCTCTGTGCAGACTTGACCACTCTCTGCAGAGCCTCTTTCTCCGCCACCGTGCATCCAGCATACCACACAGTGAGGCAGGTGGTAATGACACTCTCCACCACACAGATGTAGAAGGCCCTGAGGGTGTCTGTCTTTAGGCCCACCTGCTTTACCTTCCTCTGGAAGTACAAGCGTTGGTGGGCTTTCTTTATTACAGCTGTGGTGTTGGTGCACCAGGAGAGTGTGTTGGTGAGGTGTACACCGAGGTCTTGATGGAAGGGACCACTATTTCCACCACTATTCCCTCAATGTAGAGTGCAGGGGGTGCCGTGCCAGTCCTACGAAAATTCACCACCATCTCTTCAGTCTTCTAGACATTTAGAATGAGCTTGTTGTCCTTGCACCAGCGTGTCAGGTCTTCTACTTCCCACCTGTACACTGACTCATCCCCATGGCTGATGAGAGCAGCCACCACTGAGTCATCCACAAACTTCACTACAAGGTTTTCATAGTGAGCTCTGCAGTCATGGGTGTGTACAGCAGTGGGCTGAGCACACAGCCCTGTGGGGAGCCAGTGTTCAGGAAGATGGTGGAGGATGTGCTGTATCTGCTCCTCCTCCTGACCAAGGAATTCAAAACAGACTTCATGAGGGTGGCCTGGGGGCCCAACATCCTCTAGTGGGCCCTGTGCTCACTGCTCGGCACCGTTGAGCCCGATTATTATTTGCCATAGAATACCAGAATGGACACGTCTATCACTGGTGGCCTGTGCTTTTCACAGATAAGAGCAGGTTCACCCTGAGGACATGCAACAGACTTGAGAGGGTCTTGAGAAGCTGTTAAGAATGCTATGCTGTATATAACATTGCTCAGCATGAACAGTTTTGTGGTGGGTCAGTGATGGTAGAAGGTATCAGGATGAAATCCTGGGACCCACTGTCAGACCCTACACTGGTGCAGTGGGTCCTGGGATCCTACTGGTGTACAACAAACCCAGCCCTCATGTGGCATGAAAATGCAGGCAGTTCCTGGAGGATGAAAAACTGATACCATTGACTGGCCCCCACACTCATCTGATCTAAATCCAATAGAACACCTCTGGGGCATTATATTTCAGTCCATCTGATACCACCAGCTTGCACCTAAAAGTGTCCAAGAGCTCAGTCATGCCCTGGTCCAGATCTAATAATAATAATAATGCCTTACACTTACCGCTTTTCATGGTATTTAAGCGCTTTAAAATTTCGTGCACTATTCATTCACACCTCAATCACACTTGGTGGTGGTAAGCTACTGATGTAGCCACAGCTGCCCTGGGGCAGTCTGACGGAAGCGTGGCTGACAATCCGCACCTACGGCCCCTCCGACCACCACCAACACAACTTATTTATACTTAGGCAATGTGGGTTAAGTGTCTTGCCCAGGGACACAATGACAGCATGCGCTCAGACAGGGACTGGAACCAGCGACCCTCCGGTTGCTGCGGCACTGCCACCCACAGATCTGGGAGGAGATCCCCCAGAACACCATTCATCATCTCAACAGGAACATGCGCCAAACATACAAACTACTGAGTACCATTCTGAGTTGCTGCAATGAAATTTTGGCAAAATGGACTAGAATGCCGCATAATTTTGATTTTCGGGGTGTCTTTGAATTCAGCCCTCTGTAGATTCATAATTTTATTTCCATCAAACGATGTGGCATCCTTTTGTTCCTAACACATTATCCAGTCCATATCAGTATAAATATCCAGCATGATTTTTTCCCCATGAGATCTGAGGTATTTTCAATGTTCCTTTTTTTTTTTTTGGAGCACTATATTTCTAACACACGTCACCCATTTTGTTTTACATACTCCCATAACTGAATGAGTACCGTATTTTTCGGACTATAAGTCGCTCCGGAGTACAAGTCGCACCAGCAAAAAAAATGCATAATGAAGAAGAAAAAAACATAAATAAGTCGTACTGGAGTATAAGTCGCATTTTTAGGGTTAATGTAAAGTGATAAAGTCCGAGACCAAAAACAGACATTTCATCATGAAGGGCAATTTATAATAATAATGGATTAGAGAATAACAGGCCCAATAAGGGTACGGTGCACGAACGTAACACAGTCAGCTACATGACGCGTAGACAACAAACTGAGTACGTGTCTGGTGTGTTAACTTTAACAGTTAATCAGATAACTATAGCATAAAGAACACGCAAACTAGTTTACAAACCGTCAATCTCACTCAATGAATTCTTCATCCTCTGTGTCACTTCTAAAGAACTCCACCAGCTCCGGAGGTAAACGACGCGCATCTTCCTCTTCTGCGTCGCTTTTGTCAGACTTTTCGTTACTTGCATTTCTTATTATTCCGGCCTTTCTGAATCCCGGCAGGATGGTTTCGGTTGTCACTGAAG
>VUQK01041265.1:0-30921 GCA_015106715.1 Bujurquina vittata
AGAACAGTTTCTTTGCCAGAGCAATCACTACTCTGAACTCACACACACCCCCATTCTAACTGCACTATACCCACATCTCTGTGCATATCACATTATGTACGACTTACCATCTCCATTATTTTGTGTATATTATTTTTACAATGTATATATTGTAAAAATAATATACCTGTATCTGAAGATGTCTGTATTCCAATACATTTTTTCTGTATATATTTTTAGGCATTGTCCCTTTGTATATTTCAATGCACTTTTATTTTCTGTATATTTTTTTTAGATTATATTTTGTATTTAGGAAGTTTGACTTTCTTTTTATGGCACTGATCAGGAGTGGCCCTCCAATCTCATTGTACATCCTGTATAGTGACAATAAAGGCATTCTATTCTATTCTATTCTATTCTTTGTTGAGGCTTTTCCTGTAATGTTATAGGATATTTAACTTATAATATAAAGCATGTTGTGGTGACTGTTGCTGTAAATTGGTTCTAGATTAAAAAAAATGGAATTAAACTGAAAACAGATGAAATGTGACCCTCTTAATAACCACCTTTTCTTCACACATCAAGCACTAACAAGGCACTAACAATAATGAAAAATCAGTTTTCACCGGTACTTCTTGTCACCTGACGACTTTAAGTGCAACCATAATGCCAAAGTTGCGATGCTGTGTAAAAATGTAAGTAAAAACATAATGCAATGATTTGCAAACCTCCTAAACCCGTATTTTATTCACAATAAAACATCAAAAACACATGAAATGTATAAACTGAGACATTTTCCCACTTCATCAAAACATTAGCTTGAATTTGATCACAGCAACACGTCTCCTCTACTTTTAGCTGCAGTCTCTAAATGTCTGTGGACTGAGACGACCAGCTGCTGTCCCATTCTTATCTGATATGGGATTCTACTGTAGCTGCTCATCAGTCCTGGGTCTCATTGTCCCATTTTTTGTTTCATGGTGTGCCAAATCATTTCAGGCGATGAAAGGTTTTGGCTGGCCAGTTGAGCAGCTGTATTCTTCTGTTATATAGCCACGAAATCGATGAAGTATGCAGTTTAGCACTACCTTGCTAAAATATACAAGTCCTTCCCTGAAAAAGATATTCTGTGGATGGGAGCATATGTTGCTCTAAAACCTGTATATACCTCTCAGCGTCTCCAAATGTGCAAACTGCCAAATCCACAATCACCGATGAGCCCCGATACCATCAGAGGTGCAGGTTTTTGAACTGAGCACTGATAACAAGCTGGATGGTGCGTCTCTTCTTTAGTCCAGAGGATAAGGTGTTGACGTTTTCCAAGAATTAGAAATTTCAATTTTGCTGACCACAGAACAGTTTTTCACTTTGCGGTCCATTTTAAATTAGCTTTAGCCCAGAGAAAATCGCAATGTTTCTGCATCTCCTTTCTTGTTTGCGTGATAGAGGCTTTTTTTGTGGATGGCATGGTGACCTGTGTTCACAGAGAGTGATTTGTGGAAGTGTTCCAGAGCCCATGCAGTGATTTATCCATGACAGAATCATGCCTATTTTTTAAAAATGTTTTTTAAAGTGCTACATCGAGGAACATTATTCTGAAATTCTTCCACATGAATTCTACTTATACTAAATATTTTTTTAAAAAATATTAGTGCAAGTTCTTGGAAAAAAATTCTGCAGAATACGGAATCTTACGTCACCTAATTTAATTTTTTTACTCTTTGGAGTGTCTGGAATTAGTATTTTCTTTTTCAAACAATATTATTTGTCATGTACTCTATATTTCCTTTGTTGTGTGTCTTTGTGAGTAAACCCACACCATTTATTCCATAGAATCAACTGAATTTCTCTCATCACAAACTCTCGACGCTGGGTGTTGTTCAAGCTTCCTTCTCAGTTTTTCTTTTGTCCCGTCACCGCTGCAGCAGGTCCCTCGAGTGTGGACGAGGTCTTGTGGGAAATAACTCCATTCAGTGCGGTTTGTATTAGAAAATCCAGTTCTGTGTTTGGTCAACCATGTCAGGCACTTAAAACACAAAGGGCCTAAATTCCTTTGGGCAATTCTTGCCTGTCACTATAAATACATAAATGTAAAGACAGATTTTTATCTACCATGAATAATGTGGAAGAGGGTGGGGCAAGTACAGATGAAGGATCAGAGCAGTGTTACATTTTCCATGTGCCTTTGATATTGAGCCAATGGCATGATGCCACAGAATCATCAAATCTGATTTACTGCTATCATCTCGAAGTGGGAACAGAGTACAGTAATCCAGAAATCTGTGAAAAAAACCCAGCATGAGCTTACAGAGTTCAAACATGATAGATTAGGCCTGTAGCAGATTCATAATAAAAGAAACTGTTACAGCAGCAGGAGCAGAAGAAGATGACAAAAACTCCTCTGAGTGGAATTCATTCTGTTTGGGTCACCTCTTCCATCTGAATTCTGTGCTGATAATGAGGGGGAACAAAAGACGTTCTCAGGAATGGCATTCGTTGTATTTCTTCCTTGTTATTTGTTATGTGTGTCAGCACATACGAGTTTGTGCTTGTCTGGCAAGAAATTAACTTAGTCACAGAGGTCTGAGACAATAGCAGGCAGGAATTGCTGAGCCAATTGCAGCACCTCAGCAACGGTAAAGCCATTTCGCTCCAGCAGACCACTTAATAGCTTTGGCTGATGCAGAGTTTGGAAATCCATCAGTCAACTCAGCCAGACGGAGATGAGCAGCATGCTCAGCTACACAACCAGTAGGGGAGGAAACAATGGTCCGGTACTCATCATGAGTTCGGGTCTCTCAGTGTCAGGACCTCTCACACAAATTTTGATTTCTGAGATTGCAGCGGGGAGACAGTTTCCAGCAGAATCGCTGCATAAATGAGCACCAGCTTTGAAATTCTTTGCAGAGGAAATGAAAGAGCGTTTTACCTTCTTTGCATGTGTAAAATGTAAAAGCCATTTCTCTATTACTGCACTGTGCTATAAATGAGTTAGCGCTTTTCTTCTGGTTGGCTTTTGAAACATTTTTGATGCTTGTGATTCTAAAGTTGCGCTCTTTCTCAAATTTGGAAAATTGGGCTTTAAAAGTTAACATGAAAGTGGATATGAGTTTTCTTTATTATCTGTCATACAGTATAGATTTGTTTAGTATGAACTAGCATTACCAAACAATTAAAAAAAAAAAACATGATGTACATGTGAACGCTAAAAAAAGTACTATATTTTCATTTTATTTCACTTTCTTAGTTTTCTTAGCTTAATTACATCTTGCATGTAAGAAGGATTTTAAATTCAATCCTGGATTTAACAGGGAGCCAGTTAAGAGAAGCCAATATGGGAGAAATCTGCTCTCTCTTTCCAGTCCCCGTCAGTACTCTAGCTGCAGCATTTTGGATCAGCTGAAACAAATACTATGCAGTTTGGCAATGGCCTATTTTGGCACTCTAAGGCATTTCCCACACATACATCTATTAAAGAGGCATAAAGAACAACTCTGCAGATGCATTAAAAGACTTGAAATATGCAAAAAGTTATAACGACCAGTAGTTACAGTTTCATAGTTCTTTTACACAAAATAGAACAAATATTTTCAACATATTTTGAACTGAAGATGAATATTTTAGCAAGCTCTGCTCATCGTAATTATGTTGCAAATCCTTTAGTGGATGGTTGCTGCCCAGTAAATGACTGCACTCCTTATGGCAAGAGTCAATTTGTTTAATGGTCGCACGGTTCTGAATTGTATAATTTGGAAACAGAATTCAGATTTTGAGCGGAGATCCCAAAGAGTACAAAGATTTGAAATAATAATGTTCGTAAATACTGAAATGTTATTGTGTAGGTGTAATTTTAAGAAGCAGTTGTAGTTTCTTTCATACAGGGAGGTCTTAATAAATGCCCTTTGACCTCGTGTATGAACCAGTGCTGGGACACGGGCACCTGTTGTCCCTTTTGCTGACAGAGCTCCTGCCTGAGGTTGAGTAAGTATGTGTGTGTGTGTGTGTGTGTGTGTGTGTGTGTGTGTGTGTGCCTCTGCGTGAGCTATTTTTGCTGATGCGGAAAGAAATGCATATTGCACAAGGGAGAGCCAGATCTGTGGTACTGTATCCTGCTGGTATTGAGTAATGTTTGCGAAGTCTGTCATGTCAACATGTAGCAAATATAGGTTATCATTTTTCTGTATAGATACTAAAGGGCTGGGATAGAAAAACAAAAGGCTCTGGGTATATAAAAAAGATCATAACACTGGGTAGATTTATGTGCATCTAAATGGCAAATGGCATGACAAATGACTTTCTTTGCTTCCATTCACAACTCATTGAGAGTGCAGATTTTGGTGCACAACTTAAAATGGTCATTAGTCTGACAGACGTGTTGCTTTGAAATACTGCCTTCTTATTTCAGTTTGGAGAGGCACTATTTATTATGTGTCAGTCGTCCCATAAAGTAAGAAGTCAAAATAATCAGCAGCGAGTTGCACACGCATTTAAAATAAATAAATAAATAAAGACTCTCTACTGTATAATTAGACTTAGAGGAAGCATATTTCATTTTCATCTCTGGCACAATTCACTTGCCAAACCATACATCTCACAGAGTAAATCAAATGAAAGCCAAACAAAAACCACTCACACCCCCAGTTAAAATAAGTTTCAGATCTGTAGTAGTTGACATGCAGCATTGCCTCGTTCAATTGGTAGGAATCAGTTATTACTCACACTTTGTCTAATAAACTAGACTTTACTTTGAGGCTTTTTGAAGTTTTTCGAATTGACTATGAGGTTACTGCAGGGGAACCCCACAGCCAAATGAATCTATATAGCATTCTGTGTATTATACATAAGTCTATTTATTATGTTCTTCACTGGCCCAGCGTTCCATTAAATCTTTAAAAGAATGTGACCGTGTTGCTTTTAGTTGCCAGAATTTCTGTAGTTTGAATTTCTAAATCAAGGTGGACATTCAGTAAAAGGTTATTTGTTGCTTTGTTTAACAAGGGTGAGACCACAGATCATTTGCAGGTTTCAGTTTTTGTTATATGAAACAGATTAATAGTCATCTGAGTGTCAGATGTCTAGAGAAGTCAGGCAGATGCTGACCAAGTGAAGATGAGATGTTTTTTCAATGGTAAGCAGAGCAGAAAGTGTCAAAAGGTAATGTAAAACCGCCTGCAACCCTTGCAAAAATGCTTAAAAAAATAAATGCAGTATTATCTGAGGCACATATTGTATTGTATTGTTCCAATAGTTATGACTCAGCTCTGTTTGCGCAGGCTTTCCAGCTAATATTGAAAAGTGCAGGTCAAACGCATTAACCTCGCCTCTGGTTGTGGCTCGGAAAGAATGATAAAACAATGATTAACAACTTACCTAAAGACTGAAGGTCTCTAAGTTATGTGTGAACATCCATCCATCCATCCATTTTCTTCCACTTATCCAATTCAGGGTTGTGGGGATGTGTGCACAATTCTGAAGCAATTTAAAAGAGGAAGACTTTCGTCAGGCCAAATTGTGTTTCAGAAAAATAAAGAAAATTGAGAGTAAAATAAAAAGTTCTTCAGATGCAGGATAACTTTTGAAAGAATGACTAAATAAATAGTTTGACAAGTTTAAAAGTATAGTTACCCTTGTTAAGAGGGGCAAAGTGTTTCTAAATTTCATAGAACACACACGAAGCCCACTGACCTCCACTGTAGGCTGCAGCACTGCTATGAAAACTATTTGCCCCCTTCTTATTTTTTTATTTTTGGGATCTTTGTCACATTTTCAGATCATCAAACAAATTTTAATATTGGGCAAAGATAACCCCAATCAATAAATAGCAAATGCAGTTTTTAAATGACGAAAAAAAAAAATAGCCAAGCCTATCTGACCCTAAATGGAGCCAAAATGGCTCAAAGAACAGACTAACAAACGCTGAATGTTTTGGAGTGGCCTCATCAAAGTCTGGACTTTAATCTGATTGAGATGCTTTGGCATGACCCCTAAACAGGCAGTTTTATGCTTGAAAACCCTCCATTGTGGCTGAATCAAAACAATTCTGAAAAGAAGAGTGGGCCAAAATTCCTCCACAGAGATGTGAAAGACTCATTGCCAGTTATCACAAATGCTTGATTGCAGTTCATGCTGCCAATGGTGACCAAACCAGTTATTAGGTTTAGGGGGCAATTGCTTTTTCACATGAGAACAGAGAACGGAGGAAAAAAAAAATAGCACCAATCTTACTTTTTGTGTCACCTAAAGAGGACATAAGGAGTATATGGCCAAGTGGGTTTGGATAGCTTTTTTTTCCTGAATAAATTAAATCTTGATTTAAAAACTGCATTTTGTACATACTCAGGTTATCTTTGTCTAATATTAACATTTGTTTCATAATCTGAAATATTTAAGTTTGACAAATATGCGAAAACAACAAGAAAAGCAAGCAACAACAAAATCTGACTAACCTACCATCCAACAGGCCAACAGCCAACTAAACATCATAACGAACATCACAACTTATGTGGAATACAGCCCAGAGAAATATGCAGTGAGAAATGACAATAAGCAGGATTCCCTCATTTAGCAGACGTATTAATACAAACACAGAATCAGAGTGCAATCAATACCAAACAAAGCTGCTACACAATCAAACAACCAGATAAGAAAACAAAATTAATTAGTATTCTTACCAATTTGAAATTCATTATTAAACTCCAGCAAAATCGCCTCAGGATCAGTTCCAAAAGCTTCATAGATGTTCAGGCCAGCTCAGTTGTTTGTGATTGTAGTCCCGAGACATGTATTCACACATCATAAACAGCTGAGGGAATTCTCAGCACTGGCAGAAGTTGTGGGCATCATTAGGAGAAGGTCAGATATCACTAGTGGGTCAAGCGCCTCGTCATAATGGTAGTGCCACTAACTTTCGCAGAGTTTTAACAAAATCTTTTTTTTTTTTTTTTGCCAGAATAAAAATATTTTAAGAAAAAAAAGAGTCTGCTTTCTGTTTTTAAGAACTGCTCGTGCTACCAGCGTAACATAAGGACTGCAAACTGTGTAAAAGCTAGCTAAGCTCTGTCCTTCAGTGAAACCCAAACTCGAGCTTGAATGTTCATTAGAGACAGATTGGCACCCCCAGTCTGTCTCTAATGGAAAAGGTTGTATTTCCAGACGGCTGTTGGCTGACGCGGGGTGAGTTGGTCACAAAGAGAGTCTACAGATTAAAGATGGCGCTGCACCAAAAAACTCCTTGTGATTGTTTGCTCTAGTTGCCCATAATTTGCATGACAGACACCAATGTGTCAGCAAATCCTTTGCATTTATTCTCAAGCTGCAGCAGGAAATAGAAATGGAGAATGTTCACCTTCAGAATAAAAGTCGGGACAGTCAACAAATTTCATGAGGTGAAACATTTACTTTTCTGGTTTGCATCATACTTTTTAGAGTTTTAATGTATCTCTGTGAGTAGTTTGTTTGCACAGGCAAGTGAGCATTTGCCATGCAATCTCCTGGCAACAACTGCAACTTGCTAGCAATCAAAGCAATTGCAAAGATGTTTTTAGTGCAGCAGTGTCAACCTCTTTGCGACCAATTTCATGTTATCAGCTACAGGAGCATGCAGTGGTTGCAATTTTATGCTAGCAACCATCATGAAATTGTATTTCATGCTAGACTTCCCTAGTGACCAGTGGTTGCAGTAACAAGGTCTCCAGGCCTGTGTGAATGGAGCTTTAGCGACAAATGTCACAGCTATGATATTTCAGAAACCCAAATGGAGCTCAATAGAAAGAATATTTGACTTACATTTTTCTGTTGATATGAAACAGCTCTAAGTTAGTGCGTATGATGCTTTATGTCAGCACAATAACTGTGTAGGTAACACTGAGATAACATTCATCTTCTAAACTTTATGAGGTGATAACATGTCAGTATACAAAAATAAATTCCTGTATCAAGTGACAAAGTGTCATTTATTAGACGTACCACTGGATTAACGTCATTACTCCTGTCCAAAGGTGCAGTCACACACTTTACACAGTTTAAATTAGGGTTGTTCTTTCCATATAGGGGTTTGAGCCCAGGAATGAAAAGTTTGGTGTAACTGTTGTTACTATTACAATAATTCAGGCTGGGGTATCTGCACATACTTGCTCTTGTACCCACTGGCTGCACTTGTAAATTCACAAAGACAGCCTGGACTGGTGAATTATGAATCTCTACAAATCCAGCAGCCAATCTGAATTGTGTGCATGCATATCAAGTTGCCCTGGGGGTCCCTTGTGCTACTTGGTGGTATTTGAACCAAAAGTCTGTAATTATATTTAACAATACCGTCTCATGGCCCAGCTTGTGTGGCTGCCCTCATGCAATGCCAAGTCTCAAATTCACTTCTAGCAGCAAGACTACAATTTATAAAGACGCAACCATCAGCAAATACTGCACTAGCTTGTTTGACTTTGCCATGCTAAACAAATTCAACCATTTTAATATATTGTGCTCATTGTTTTAAAATGCAGTGTTTTTTTTTTTTTTTTTTTAAGTAGGTTTCTGAATAAGCCTGGTGTCAGCAGTACAAACTGACTGCTTAGTATTGCAGACATATTGCTACCAATAACGCTGATGACCTCAGGTTGAACAATCAGCCTTGATGATAGTGCAGGGCAATATGAAAGAATTGGTATTCATTGTGTCCGTTTCGATGAATTATTTATGGTTTGCTTGAAGCTACTGCTAGTGTGGAGAGGAATGACTGCAGCAGAAGAAAACACAAGAATGTTAAAGGGGAATCCTTCACTTTTTACCTCTCATTCTCATCTTAGCATTCTTGGGCAAATATTGAACCAATATAGAGGCAGTAGTTCATCTCAATTACTATTCTGAAACATGACGATGGCCAGATGAGTGTTAAACTACTTACCAACCTGCATCAGAACTTTTGGTGTGATGTGTAGTCTCTTAAAAAAGAACTGCATAAATCACAAAATGTTGTCTTTTTTAATCCAATTTGATTTTAATTGAGATTTAAACTATTCAATTTACTTGGTAGGAGACACAGATGGACTTTATTATGTATTTGAGCTACAAATCATGATTAAGCTACAAGGAGCCTCACAGCTGTAAAAAAAACATGCTTACATTATAATAACCATGAGTTTAATAGCGTGCACAGGCTGAAAGAATAATTTGGTTTTCTTCAGGCAGCTTGCACCTGAGGTTGGAAAACACATTAGATTGATACAAGATGTTTTAATGCCATTGAATTTAGATTCCCACAGGTAACATTGTTGCACAGTTTTGAGTATATTTAAATGACTATAACCCATGGATCTGATTTTACAGAAACCTTCATGTTACCTTAATAAACTAAAGAGCTACAGCTCAGACACCAAAGGCCTCGGTGAGCATGTTAAATGTTAAAAATCATGACAGAACACACCAAAGATTTTTGTTTGCTAGGGTTGCCAGGAGAAAGCCTCTTCTCTCTAGAAAGAAGAACATGGCAGCACAGCTTAGGTTTGCAAAGTTGCATCTGAACAAACCACAAGATGTCTGGAACAATGTCCTTTGGACAGATGAGATCGATGGCCATCATGCACAGTGACACGTCTGGTGAGAACTACATGCAGCATATAAGCACAAACATTTCATACCAACTGTCAAGCATGGTTATGGAGGGGTGATGATTTGGGTCTACAACAGAACGGCTGAGAAAAGAGAAGAATCAAGGTGCAGTGGCTGAGTCAAAGCCCAGACCTCAACCCAACAGAAAGGCAGGACCTTAAGGAAGCCGTACATAAACGGATGCCCTCAAACCTTAATAAACTCCGGTAGTTTTATAAAGAAGAGTGGGCCAAAACGCCTCCACAACAATGTGAGAGACTCATAAAGTCATAGTGAAAATATTACTTCATGTTATTGCTGCAAAAGGTGGTTCTACCAGCAACTGAATTAAGGGGGTACTTTGCTTTTCAAAGGACGGAAAAGAGTTCTGTGAAAACTTTCACTTTTTGCACGGATGTATATAGCTTTTAGTCTCCTTCTGAGGAACTCGCCCCCAATTTGGATTCAGGAGACAGACACCCTCTCTATTTTTAAGATTAGGCTTAAAACTTACCTTTTTGATAAAGCCTAAAGTTAGAGCTGGGTCAGGTGACCCTGAACAATCACTTAATTATGCTGCAATAAGCCTAGGCTGCTGGGGGGTTCCTATGATGCACTGCTTGTTTCTTTTCATTCAGCTCTTTTCACTCTGTTTATCCACCACCACTCTGCATTAAATCAATAGTTATTAATCTCTGGCTCTCTTTCACAGCATATCTTCTCCCCTCGGCCTCAACCGGTTGTGACAGATGGCTGCCCCTCCCTGAGCCTGGTTCTGCTGGAGGTTTCTTCCTGTTAACAGGGAGTTTTTCCTTCCCACTGTCACCAAGTGCTGGCTCACAGGGGCTGGTTTGACTGTTGGGTTTCCTCTGTAATTATTTAGCTTACAATATAAGGTGCCTTGAGACAACTGTTTGTTGTGATTTGGCGCTATATAAATAAAACTTAATTGAACTAAAGATCCCATTTATTTATTTTTTCATTTTGGCAATTGGCTATTCAGTTTTCACCCATTTGTTATTTTTAGTCATTTTTGTATGAAGATGAATGTAACCATGGTGAAATCATTCACTGATTTCATTGAAAGCTTTTGCTGTCAGTGCAAAAGCATTTCATATTGGAGAAATGTGGGATATATCCATTTTGAATCCATAGTTGATGGTTTTAGTCAGTGTTCATTTGCTCGACAGGATTTTCTATTCATGTTACATCACTCTGAAACAATACAACGCCACAGTGTACAAAGGTACAAAACAGGAGTATAATACGTTGTGTAATCGTACTGTTTTTGAGTGTAAGCTCTCATAATGTATGTAAATAGCAAGCTCAGACAGAGACAATCTTGGTCCCTCGTCTCAAAATTTGCTGTGTTCAAGAGCTTGGCGGGAGAGTGCGTGACTAAAATATACAAAAGATGAATGTCATCCAAAGTCAAGATTTATTTTAAAGAATATGTTTAACTTAATAAAAAACTTCAAGGTTGAAAATGAACTGATGATTTCAGCAAATTTATCTGAGGTAACATCCACAGCCTCACTCAGAGCAAAAGAGATATTAAGCGTGGTACACAGAATATTCTGTACATGCAAAACTTCATTATCTTCTCAGCTGCTGTCTCACTGTCTGGCTCTGCTGCAAGTAACAGGACAGGTATAACTTAAATGTCAAAGTAGGCCCTGGTGTTCTCATTAACACCTGCTTCTCGTTTCTGTAACTGTTTAATACAGTATTTTAGTGCATTTAGTGAACATTTAAAAGGAGTCTGCTTTTAAATGTTTTTGACAGCTCTGAGGTAGTGCAGAAATCTGTTGAAATTATTTTAATAGGCAGGCCAAGAGTGCAATATCAAGTCCAAGAGAGGAAAAATGTTAATCATTCATTATGAAGCTGCTTTTGAGATTCTTGTTGGTAAAAATTTGTTTGCCTCTTAGAAAGTATCCTTATGCTTTGATTCAGAGCGATTTTTTTCTGTATTTCGCTTATATTATGCAATACTATGAATGAATGAATGAATAAACAACTGATCTACGCAAGACATGCAATCTCATGTTTATCTGTAACGCATCATCCATCTATACTGCTTATCCTGGTTAGCTGATAAGCAATCTAAGTAGAGGCTCCCAGAGCTCCCTCTCCCCAGCCACCACCGCCTGCTCTTATGGGAGGGGATACTGAGGTGTTCCCATGCCAGCTGAGAAAAATTATTTCTGCACTCTGTCTTGGGTCTGCCCCGGGTCTGTTCCCAGTTGGACATGCCGAAGAACTTTAATTAAGAGGCATCCAGGAGGCATCTTAACTCAGTGCCTGACCCGCCTCAACTATCTCCTTGCAATGTGAAAGAGCAGAGGCTCTAGTTTTGTCCCTACCAAATGACTGAGCTCCTCAGCTCATCTCTCATCTCTCAGAGACAGCCCAGGCCCTCCTTGGAGGATACTCATCATGGTATCCTTTCCGTCCATACCAACATCCCCTGTCTGTAATGTAGATGATTGTAGGATTTACGCCATGAAGTCTTATTGATTTTGTTTTGAGAATAATATAGGACGCAATCTGAGATGATTGAGAATGCTTTAAGATTACTCCTAAAGTTAGTATTTTAGTGTGTACTGTATCAGCTACTTTGCTATTTCCATATGTTGTGTACCATTATTCCTACAAAAAGTCTCAAATATTTGCTGCAATGCGCTTGTCACTTCAGAGAGACAACCCAATTCCCTGACTTGCCCACCTTCTAAAGTGTCCTTAGGTCCACCGTTCAGTGGCCGCTGGTGAGTGTATGTGTTAAAAATAACACTGTAAAGCACTGTGTAGAACTTATAAGGTACAAAGGTGCTGTTGAAGAATTTGGAAAGAACCATGTTGCTTAGTGGCTCTGGTTTTAAGCACTCAAATTAAGAAAGTGCATTGAGTGAGTGTTTTACCACTCATTGAAAGCCATTTTTTTTTTTACATTTTAAACCAAGATATTTTTCTTATGTCAACCAGTCTTACCAAGTGTAATTTTAGAAAATTAGGGTAATAGTAAAGAGAATTGAAAGCCAAATGAGGATAAAAAGAAAATTTTATGACATCTTTTCTCCTGATTTTGCTTCTTTTTTTGGTTCTACACAAGATGCAAGGTACTATACTGCCAAACATATTTACTCACCAATTCAAATCATAGATTTGAGGTGTACTAATCCTCCCCATGGTCACAGGTGTATAAAACCAAACACCTTGGCTTACACACTGCTTCTACAAAACCTTCATGAAAGAAGGGATCAGTGAATTCCCACGTGCTAAAGTGAAAAGTCCAGTTGTGAAATTTTCTTGCTACTAAATATTGTACAATCAACCTTTAGTGGTATTATACGAAAGTGGGAACCAACTGGGAATGACAGCAATTCAAAGTGGTAGGCCACACAAAATAACAGAGTCAATAGATGCTGAGGAGCATAGTGTGCAGAGGTTTTTGCAGTGAATCTCCACAGACCTCTAAGCTTCATGGAGCCTCCAGATTAGCTCGTGAACAGTGTGTAGAGAGCTTCATGGAATGGGATTTCATGGCCAAGCAGCTGCATCCCCAGCCTTACATCACCAAGCACAACGCAAAGCATCGGATGCAGTGGTGTAAAGCACGCCATCACTGCACTCTAGAGCAGTGGAGACGTGTTCTCTGGAGTGATGAATCACAATTCTCCAGCTGGTGATCTGATAGTCTGGGTTTGGTGGTTGCCAGGAGATTGGTATTTGATGTGGAAGTGTGGATTGGTGGAAGGGGGATTGTGGTGAGGGGTTCTTTTTCAGGAGTTGAGCTCTGCTCCTTAGTTCCAGTGAAAGGAACTCTTATTACGTCAGCATACCAGGACATTTTGGACATTTTGATGCCTCCAACTTTGTGGGAACAGATTGGGGATGGCCCCTTCCTGTTCCAAGCAAGGTCCATAAAAGACATGGATGAGTGAGTTTGGTGTGGAATAACTTGACTGGTCTGCATGGAGTCCTGACCTCAACCCCACAGAACACCTTTTTGATGAATTTGAGCAGAGACTGTGAGCCAGACCTTATCCAACATCAGTGTCTGACCTCACAAATGCATTTCTGGAATAATGGTCAAACATTCCCAAAAAACACACATAAAACTTGTGGAAAGCCTTCCCAGAAAAGCTGAAGCTGATAGCTGCAATGGGTGGGCCCACATCATATTAAACCCTATGGAATAAGAATGGGATGCTCCTTGAGTTCATATGTGATGGCAGAGGACTGAATACTTTTGGCAACATAGTGTATCTACAGTAAATGGCAGACACAGGTGTGAGCTTAATCCAGCACTAGCCTGCTTGCAGCTCCACTGTCCAGAACAGCATCTTTCATGCTGACATTGGTGTAAGCAATCACTCACGTGCTAATGTTAAAGTAGCAGCATGTGCCTTCTTTCAGCAATATCACTGGCTTACAGCAGCAGTTACATGGAAAGGAGGTTTCAGAATTTAATGAAAAGAAGTAATGATTCATTGTCCGGAACAGTCAATGTCAGAGAAGGCTAATTGCTTCTCAAGCTAATGGCAGCTTTCAGGTGAGGGGCCCTAAATGAAAGAAAGTGGGTAAGGGCACACTCCACCATGGATACAAGGCAAATTTCCTCTTGACACCAATGTCAGGACAGGATGGTTCTTCATTTTCTTGCAAATGAAGTTAGGAGCCAACAGGCTTTACTGCATATGAAAGATTAAAAGTTTACTTGATTTTTTTTTTTCCTTTCTTTCCGAGCAATCATGCTGCAACGCTTCTGAAACTAAAGCTGTCAAGCAGCGCTTCATTTTCCAGCTCCTTTCATTTACTCCTCTCGCCTCCTTTCTTGTTTCTTTAACATTGTTGTCAGGAATGATTTAAACTTTTTCACCCATTTCCCCTTTCTTCTTAAGTTGGTGACAATTATTTATTTTCCGCTGGTTTCTACTCTGTTTGTGTGTTTGTGTGGGAAATTCGGGCAGGTGCTGCCAGATTGCATATGTTTTTTTTCCTGAAATGCTGTGTAATGTATGTTTATATGCCCGTGTGAAAATGAGAAAAGCCTTGGAATGATTTCCCCGTCTTACTGCCTGAAAATAGATGCAAAGAGAACGCATGGCTATAGGCTGTTAAACAAGGTGAATTGGCTTTCCAGCGTTCTCATAAATAACGAGAGAGAAGTGCTTTTCTTGACTTCAGGGCAGCTGTTTGGTCCTGGATGCTGAGATTTGCATCCATAGCTGAGACTCCCTGCTGTGACATCAGACTTTGTACAAGGATTACATTTGACTAATTTAAATTATTGCAATTTTTTCTTACTAGTCTTCCTTGTTTGTAAAGTAAAGGTGCAATCTTAAACATTTAATCTGAGAATGCTTCATTACTGTAATAGCACAGTAACTGCTTAATAAGCACTGAACCAAATTTTGAAACAAAATATTCGGAGCCCAACACATGTAACAATAACAGTTTACAAAATGTTTTCACAAAAAAAAGTGGAGCTAAAAATACCAGTTGTTCACAATCAATGGTTCTCTAAAATTAGTTATAGTGGTATATGATGTGGTCAGGATTATTTTTTTTTTCAAAGATTGCAGTTATGGTGTTGTATTTTTCTTTCCTTTTCATCTGAATCTTGCTCCCAGAAACTGTTCATCTTGACTAGCAATTAATTACATTGATTATTGTTTGCAGTTGGAGCCAGCTCTTCTCTTTCCTGTTATGTCATTTACTATAAAAACAAGCATATCATTTACACTTTGGAATGGTTTTCTGGTTACAAAGAATGAGTTTTCTCCCAATTAAATACTGGAATTTCTTGAGTTGCCACCAAACCCTGATTTTATTCCTCAAACAATTTCAGCCTTTGTTATTCTGTTTTTGATGGGATCCATTTGTTATGTCTGGGCATCTGCTTTGCAGCACGGAGTCCTTGCCAGCTTTCAGACAGACGTCTGCTTCTGGCACCGGGCTGTTGGTTCCTTGTGTGTATGAAAGCATGACAGTGCCTGTCATGTCTTAAATGTGTCAGCGGGGACTCATTAACTAAACAAATCTGTGCCATCGCCCTGCAGTCCAGCAAGAGTTCCAGCCTCAGTGAATGAAAGGAACTGTAAACAAAGTACCAACTGGTGTCACAAAGTCTCCTTTCTAAAGATAGATTAAAAATTGCCTTTGACTTGCCTTGGCCAAATGTGAGTAGATCAAGTACTAGTTAATCAGATCATAGATATAATGTGATGGTGCACAGAGATCAACAACTGAAAAGATTTCAGATCGTATACTCAGCACAATATTCTGCTCTTTTTGTGGTTAAAATAGTCAAATTGAGTTTGTTCATTTTTCATTAACAACAAGCACCTTTTAATTCGTGGGGTTCAGTCAGTATTCCCATGACTTAATGTGCAAGTGCAAAATCTGGGAGAGGGAATAGTAATTTGCACAAATCACTACTGCACAGCAGAATGTGGCAAAAAACTAAATTTAAATTTTACTGCTTCCATAGGAATTAAGAGGGGAAGTGGCAGTTAGGTGCTGCTAATCAAATGCAAGGAAATATCAGCAAATGTCACAGCATCGATAAAAACAGACGTTTTGGCGGTTTGCTTGTCTGATGCATTCAGATATGTGTTAACACAATGCCAAGACATCAGCAATTATTTTAGAGAATCAAGTGGGGCTGCCCACAATCTGGGAAGGGTTATAAGGTCATTCCCAAACAATTTGAAGTTTTACAGTGAAAAAGATTATTCACAAATGGAATACATTCAAGACAGCTGGCAATCTTCCCGGGAGTGGACATCCCAGCAAGTTTACCCCAAGGTCAAACCATGCAATGTTCAGAGAAATTGCAAAGAAACCCAAGAGCTACATCTCAGACTCTACAGGTCTCAGTTGGCATATTAAATGTTAAAGTTCATGACATAACAATTAGTAAAACACTCAACAAGGACAGCTTGTTTGGAAGGCATGCCAGGAGAAATCCTTTTCTGTCTGATAAGAACATGGCAGCACGGCTTAGGCATCTGAACAAATCACAGAACTCATGGAACAATGTGGTGAACAACCAAACATAGCATGTCGGCACAAACACCTCATACTGTACCAGCAATCAAGCACAGCGGTGGAGGGGTGGTGATTTGGGCTTATTCTGCAGCCACAGGACCTTTGCACCCTGCAGTCACTGAGCCGACCAGTTTATCCCAAAGAATTCTGGAGCTGAATGTGAGGCCATCTGTCCGACAGCTTAAACTTGACTGCAACTGGGTCATGTAACTTACACCAGTAAAGAATACTTATGGCAATTGCAATGCTGATTTTATTTATATAGCACATTTCCATCCATCCATCCACCCATCCATTCTCTTCCGCTTATCCTTTTCAGGGCCGCGTGGGGGCTGGAGCCTATGCCAGCTGTCATGGGGTGAGAGGCAAGGTGCACCCTGAACAGGTCGCCAGCCTGTTGCAGGGCAGACAGACAACTATTCGCATTCACATTTACACCTATGGGCAATTTAGAATCACCATCACCATTATACTCAAATTTACTATGTAAATGTGCTATGTGCTTGATACAGAAGATAAAAACATAAAACCTTATATACAGTAGGCTTGCATGTTGTTAATGTCAATAACTCTTTAATACGTGTCTAAATATGATGTTCTACATTGTTAGGTATAATACACAATATTATTGTGTTAATCATTACTTTGTTTGTCTCAAACAAAACTGGGTCGTTACGGTGACGTGTCTCCAAACAATATGCTTCTAAGTGAAACTATGTAGAACAGCAAATACTATATACGGAGGGAGATAACACACGTATGTCTGGGATTTTGGACGCAGCTGGAATCCTTATAAAACTTTTGTTTCTTTCAATAAGAAGCACTTTGGTGAGAACAGAAGATGATCAGAGTTGAACGTTCCGCCCAAGCATGCCTTTCCTTTGCTCTCAGTAGGAAGTAAATAGCAATTTTCATTTTGCTTCCCAGTGAAATGGATGAGGTACTTCATCACAAGGATGCTGCCAGGACCGAGGCACAGCTACCGAAAAGAGAAGAAACCAGAGTGTTGCTTGTGAGGTATGGATTTGTTCTGGTAAAGTTAGTATGATTAATCCAATGCTGGGGAGCTGATGCAAAGCTGGTGTGAAGTTGCTCTGTGCCTCACTGGGCTGCTGTTTTACTTCTGTGTGATGGAGCAAGATGAATGGACTCGGAGGTGTTGTGGCGTTTTGTCACCCTCCACCATCACAGTGCCCACATGGTAATTTTCTGTGGTAATTTTCATGGAAAGGGGTCTTCATATCAGTGCTTGAAAGGATTTCTGGCCTATGCACTTGATATTTAGGACTCATCTATGATTCATCTGTTTGATTACATGAAAGGACTCAAGAGCCACTGCAAAAGGTTTCCTGTAAATACTCTAAGATTGTGAAAAGGGTGTAGACTTCGCGGCTTTTCATGACTTTCTCTGCTTTGTGCTTGATTTACCTGGAAAAAAATTATATAAATTGTCAGACTCTGCTTTAATCTTTAACACATATTTCCCTATGACTCACTTCCTGTCATGCAAATTTTCTGCGAAATGAAAAGAACATATAATCTCTTGGCATGTGATGTTGCTTTATACTGGAGAACAAAACCCTAAGAACATACATGTTGCTTGTTTGCGTCTTGCTCTTCTGTAATGTTCATTTTCAAAGCACAGTAAATGCTAAATCTTTGCATTTCAGGAAGAACATTAAATCCTCTCCTCATGTTTATGGAATACAGTCTTAGAACGAGTGTCACAGGTCTCCTACCTGAGTTACCGCATTTGCCCCACTTTGATGTATAGGCTTAAATCTGAGCGTGCGACAGTCATAGAAAGATTACAGAAGCATATAATCATCCTGGAATTTTCTTTTCCTATATCCAGAGCAAGCCATTAATAACCATTACACATTTGTTCCTCAAAGCTTGTTAGGGGTCCTTTATAGGATTGTTTGGATGTAAGAAGTAATAGGAACTCTCAGTGGCATACGTGTAGAAAATTGTTATTTTAGGTGTGATGAATGGATGCTGCTGATGCGGTATTTATACGGGCTTCTTTCAACATGCTCTGCATTTAGAGAAACACCTTTAACATCTGCCAGTTAAGCCTGGACAAGCTTAACTGGCAGATGTTTTTCAGATTGTGTGTGTGCGTGCGTGTGTGTGTTCATCCGATGGCTGAGCATTGTCCGCTTTACATATGATATAAAGTAGTGTCCAAGTAAGATATTTTTTATATCAGAAAATTCAAAGATCAGAAATTGTGTCTTTTTCAGTGCTACAATGCGAATGCAATGGCTACATCTCCTCTGAAGTGTGTTTGTATTTGAGGTGACAAGTCTTAAGAACTCAGCATATGTATACCAGCCATAACAGGGTGACCAACTTTCAGCTATCAGTTAAGAAAACAGCTGTTTGTCTGTTCAAGAAGAGAAAAATGTGTGTCTGTTTATAACAACAGCTCTACCAGTAAATGCTGTATATACATTTAATACATACCAAATCTTAATGTTGTATGTTGTATTTATTGCCATTTTATCTTTATTGCTTATTCTATTATTTTTGACAATATTGTTACGTAAACTTTAAAGCCAGTGTACTCCTTGACCCCAAGCCCCTCCTCTATTTGAGAATTCAAAGGGCTTTTACAACATTTCGCATTCACCCAAGAACGTGTTTAACATCTAAGTGCTTTCTTTGTAACATTCACACACACTCTCACTCCAATGAATGCATTGGGAGAAACTCAGTGTCTTGCCCAAGGATACTTTGGCATGAAGATTGGAGCAGCCAGTGATCAAACCACCACCCTTCAGATTAGTAGATAACCTGTGTTACCTCCTGCCACAGAGTCACAGTAAGAATACTGAATTTATAGTACACAATATATAAATATGTAGAATGCAATAGTCCATATATGTTCACACAGGGAACGGTATGCTGATTTGAAATGGAATGGCAGCATATGCTGCTGAAGGACAGCCTATTTTGCATAAACTATGCAGTCCAGAGTGTAAAGATTGCACTGGGGATTGGTGTAGGTGAGTGGAGGGTGGCAGTGGCTGTCTCTGTGCAGAAACAGGAGAAAAGGTGCAGCGGGGTAAGAATGTTCAGGAACTTCACAGCCACAATAAAGCTGTTGAAGAACCTGGAAGTTCTGTCTTCATCCTCTTGTGGCAAGAGGAAAAAACAATTGGTGGAAAGGGTTGTTCTGTTCTGCTTTCTTCATGAAGGCCAGGGTATTGGCGAATGATGTCAGGTTGTTCACCAGTTGTACACACAGAAATTTGATGAAGATACCTTCCACAACCTCAGCCTCCTATAGTCAGTGGATCAGTGGATGGTGCTGACCCTCCTAAAGTCTGTAATCATTTCCTTGGTGGTGTCAACATTCAGACAAAGATCATGGCTGTTTCACCATACTGCTGTTTTTTTCACCATACCAACCAAATTGTGAGCCCTCCTTTGCCTTCCCCAGATTTGCATTCAGATTGAAATGTTGACATTTTGACGCAACAGGCTTGCTGTGATATATGATTTGAGGATGGTGGCAATAACAAAAAGACGACTGAACTGGAGGTGGCAGAGCTGAAGATGTTAAAAAGAACTTCTTGACCTCTTAGACAACAGTTCTAAAGTTCTAAAGCTTATGAGAGTTATGTGAAATTATGTAGAATGCAATGAAATTGCAAAGCTGTAGTTTAATCTATAACCTGACAACTGTCTTGGTAGTTGGTGTGCAATAAGGTTATATGAAAAGTTCACAGATCTGAGAAAAGCATGGCAATTGAAGTGTGAAACTACAAAATATACACAATTCTGAACAAAAACCACAAAACAGAAAGTCATCTTTATAATGCACCAAAGAATCATATATCTGCCTACAAATTTACACACAGTAAAAAAATAATAATCCACTCTGCCTTTATATCTTCCCTAAGAGAGTTTACATTTTTTTCTGTCATAATTAAAAGCTCAAGGGTTTGCCTCTTAATAACTGCAGTTTCCCCGTGATGACGTATGCATGTATTTATTTTTACAGTTTTCTCTTATTAAATTAAATTAGCTCTGGTGCTTTATGTTTTTCAGGATCACTGTCTCTGTTAATGGCAACAACAGTGAAACGTGTCCTCATGAGATGCCAAAGCATGAAAACAACATGCCCTGGAACACTGTCACTCACACATGTCTGAGCAGTAACTCACATAAAGGAAAGTTGTTAAGTGTCAGGACTTTGACAAGACTGCTTGTGTTCCTCTCCTGTTGGTCATTATTCACTCTGACAAGTAGGCTACGTGTAATGAACAACTTTGGTCCTGTGCTGGAGCTGAAGTTAGGCCTGTCCTAATTTAAGATAAAGACAGGTTATTGATCAATGGTCTTAAACAATTAGCTCACTGCCTGGATTTCTGGTATGCAACAAATACAACAGGCAGGATGCTGAGGCTGCAAGAAGAAAGGCAAGGGAGCAGGCAAGGCGTATATAAAGTGGACAGGTTGGCTGCTCAGCAGAAACAAAAAGTTGGACTTTACATGGGCAATGTATGTTAAAGCAGCTTCTATATCACACCGGTTGCTATGTGTACCTTCTTTCAATCATAGTGACATGTTAAAATCATAGACTGAACAGAAAAGATGGGCGTGGCCACTGTGAGATCATTAAACCTTGAGCTGAGTTAGAATAAGACGTCATCTTTTTGAAGACTATGGATATAAATCTGGACCAAAATTGTGCACCCACATTTCTGAGCTTGAGCCAAACTACATGAATGGCTACAAACAGGAGTTACACAGCAGTCTTGACTTTCTAAAGCTTAATTCAGATACATCTTCATCAAGAATCAGAAAAAGGCAGATTGGACTCTACTACAGAGAAAACAAGCCAAAAAAAAAAAAAAACAATGTCACTCATAAAACCTATTATATTAGTTTCTCACAGTGAAGCCACATGATTGATGGGCAGCATCTCTGCAAAGACAACTAAAACCCTTTTCCTGAAACCAAATAGGACTTGTGATGAGATGTCACTCTTTTTGTTTCTTTTTTGCTGTTGAACCTACAGTGACAGCTTTCATTCATACAAAAAAAACCCTGCTGTTTTTGTGATTTTAAAAGGGAAACACACTCTTCTGATGAAAACAAGGAGGCTTTATGGAAATGGCGTGTGACTTTCCTTAGCGTGCTGCAATATTTTAGCAGTGAGTGAATGATGCAATGATATAATAACAGTGGATATCTAATAATTCTCATCATTAAAAGAGCTTCAGGGCTTTTCTTGCTCATTGTATTCCTCTTTCAGTGTGCCTCTGGAAGCTTTTTTACATTTGGCCATTTTTTTCTGGTCTGAGTGTGACCGAATAATCAAGCCTTGAAACTGTCTCTGGCTCAGAAATGCTTTCGCCAGACTCAGCAAGGAGGTTATACTTACTGGAATAGCAATAAAAAAACAAATAGAAAAACTTATGTTTTCCTTTTCTTTGTGGTTAAGAGAAACAGTGACCCTTATTACCCACTTATCTCTAAATCCTTGAACTGGTGGCAGTGTAGATAAATGGGAGTTCCAGGGTTTATATGTTGTGTAGCTGGGTTTAAGATAGAACTGGAAAGAGAAAAAGGAGTGTGTGCTTTTGTGCATACCTTATGTGTTTTTTGTATTTAATGCTTTGAAAGGCTCGTATCTGCCACACCAATGGCAAGTTCTCCAATGACAGGAGGGTTGTCCAGATTTCGAAGCACAGAGAGGATTTTACTGGCAACATTTCTGCTTCACACCTGATAACGGTGTCATTGTCCCCTGCCAAGAGGTCTTTCCTTACATATGAGAAGAGCTTCCTCTAATCTGAGTAAAACCTGGGAGTTCCATCTTTCAAGCGTTTTTCAGCACTGGCCTGGAAGACTTTAATCAGTTTTTCTGTTCAGACATTAAGGAGTAGCTGTTTCTCTCAATTGTTTTTGGCTGTCAGTCTAAAATAAGCTGTGGCCTTATCAAAGCGTAGCATGTAGCACCAGATAATTAACTATAAAAAGTATACAAATCTCTCCTCTGTGGCTCATATCACACAAAAGCGAGACTCCTATTCATTTCTGGGAAAGACGGCTATGCAAATAAATGCAGTGTGGCATTTTGTTTTGCAGGCCAGCAGTCCAGCGATCAAAATGTGAGCACCCGAGCTGAGACCGCCTTTATTTTATTCCCCCAAAACTACAGGTTTACAAACGTGAGTGGAAAATTACAGGTTGTTAGGAGCGTTAACATTTCGCTTTGGATGAATCCGGGTATGACATTCACCAGAACAATAACAGGCTTGGATGCGTGGGCATGGCAGAGATTAAGGGAGATTGCAAGAGAGGAAAAGAAGGAGGCAGAGAAGATGGAGGAATAGAGGAGAGGGCTGTTGAGAGAGGGGGTTGCAATAAAGATCAAACATGTAATGATAACGCGGGGCTGATAAAGGGGGAATCAAATTTCTTGAGAGAAATTCTTGAGAGTGATTAGAGCACATGCAAATTCATGAGTATCCTTATTTTTAGCTGCATTTAACCTCATAACTCCCATCACGTTTTCATCAGCCATATTCCCTCCCATCCTTCACCTAATCCTTACCCTCCATAGTCTGTTTTGTTCACTACTAACAGCTGAAGCGCCCATTTGGTTCTCTCTGATGGATTCTGGCATGTTGTGCACGTGACGTCATCCATCGCCCTCTGTTTCTGTCGACTAATTGGACCCTGTCCTCTTTGTGGCCTTTAGAGACTCAGACATAATTAAAGCAGAGAGACGGGAAGTGTCAAGTTCAGGGCTGCTAACCACACCCTCCTAATTGGTGAGAGTGAGAGGTGGAGGGCAGGGCACTGAGTTGTAGGAATGGTCGGATTTGGATGCCTCGGTGGTTTTCTCTATCAGCTGTGACTGGCACTTAAATGTTACAGGAGGAGAAAAGGGATGGTAATGAACCTGGAGTGTGTCTGATGCATAATTATCAAAGATTGAACATGCAGAATCATAAGCAATGAGATGATGTGGGTTCAAATGAGCTAATGTTCACAATAGCTAGGTTTTTTTTTTTTCAATAATTGGGCCTTATTTTCTCTGGCTTTCATTTTTTATCAACACTGATAACACTCCCAAAATAAAAAATAAAATTTCTCCTTTAGGTTTTAATCATGAGTGATGGAGTTCCACTTGAATAATATTTTTCAATATTGGCCTCATAAAATCTGTGCGCACAGAACAAAGAAAGTATAAAAACCTTCAAGCTTAATGGCACTGTTAACATCATGAGATATGTCGTAAAGTTCTGTCCCATTCATATCCATCTATATTTATGCAGTTCAAGCTCTTGACACCTTCTGCAGTCACTCACCAAGCGATGTCAATCAAGCCTTTGCGGGTTTAGTGGGTAGGCCTAAGGGTGAAAACTGGGATCCAACCAAGCACAAAAACACATGAAGAGAGAAAAACAAGGAAACACAGAGCAGAAAATCAGTAGAAACGCATGAGAAAGGCAGGAAGCTGTGCTACAAAGCCTCCTGAATCTGTACAGCACATTAAGTCATCTGTCCTTAGACAGAAAAGAAAGAAACATCTCTCAGTCATCTTTTGTATGCCCATACCTGGTTTACTGTGTGTAAGACTGTTTCATTTTTTAAGTAGTGGGCTTAGGGAATGGCTTAAAATGAAGGTCCCAAACCAGAAACAATTAGGCTTTTTAGCTTACACCACAGCCCCTCAATGGACCCCTAATGGAGCGTTTTCTTCACGGTGTGTTTCCGCATCCCCGTTCGCTCCTCTGCTGTGTGCGCCATACTGTAACACCTGCAGCAAACGGCAGCATGAGAAACAGTTGCTGTTCTCTCACTTTACCATTTCAAAAGCCCCTTCTTAGAGAAGGAAAGTGACTATCATCATCCCCAGCTCCTCCCTGTGCCGAGCGCCGTGATTTCTAGCCTTCAAAATAAGCCGCTCTGTAGTCAGATCTTAGCAATTGACTTGTTAGTGCCAAACTGGCAAATTGGCACGTGAGCTGTAATGAACCAGAATTACTCTTTAAATACAATCATCCCCTCTGGATTTTAAAGCTAACTCGTTTTTTTTTTTTCCACTCTCAGCACAGTAAACACTGGATCTGTCAGCCTTGCGTTGATGTTGTCTAAGAGCCAATGCATGTGATGCTTATCTGCACAGATGGCACATTTGGTGCCAGATCTCATGACCAGCTAGCTGCATAACACAGCTGCCAAAGTGCATTACAATGACCACTCACTGTCATGGACATGTCGTGTTGTAGAACACGATCCTTGTGGCATTTTAATGGGAAGTGGGAGTCCCTTGAGATGAAAACAAACAATTTAGCCGGCCCTCATTTATCTATAGATCTTGCTTATGTTTGAGCAACCTCAGGTGATGGGATGAGCCCCTTGCTGTTGACGGGGATTCAGAGATAAAGAGAGGTTAAGAGCTGTTATTTTACACTCTGCATGAAACTTGCATCAATATTCAGGCTGGGGAGAAACCCTCCAGAGACCGACTGGCCTCCATGTGGATTTAATCCAATTTACAGAATGCTGCCACTGACTAAGCACCGATCTTTTTGCTTTCACTCTTACAAAATAAGTGACCTCAACACAAGGTTCCTGGAACATAAAACACCTGAGCTCTTTTTGCTTTCACCAGTACATTACATTACTCAGACTGGTAAACGCCAGGATTTTTACTGGAAGCTCCTTTAATGAGGTGCAGCTTTGATGGACTGGAGAATTATCTGAATCTCCAAGGTCTAAATGTTCACCCACTAATCACTATCGAACGAGAAGGTATGGAAAGGAGTCAAAGAACAGATGATGGGAAATAATGAGAATTAATGATGATAAGGCATGAAGGACGAAGAGACAGGACAGAGGGCGGGAAAGGGTGAAAAAAAGAACCACACAGAGATATAAAGGGGGTAAAATGAAAAGTAGAAAAAAAAAAGACAAGTGGCCAGAACCTAAAAAAGAATAATTTGCCTTTTACTCAACAGAGGGTCGTGAGTTTAATGAAAAAAATATGCCAGCCTTCAGATGTGGCACTTTTGGCCGCCGTCTACACCTTTCAGAAACAACTTAGCAAGGCAGAACAATAATAAAATCCTTAAAAAGCACTTTCAAAAAACTACAATAAAATTACTTGAAAGAAGAAAATAATAAGAAAACACAGATGAACAGGATAAAAGCAAAAAAAAAAAATAAATAAATAAAAAAATGCAGAAAAAACTCTCAAGCACCAGTCAGGCTCAGAGGGAGTTGGCAGATTGCAGATATCCCAGAGAAGGTGTACAGTAATGTTGTCCCGTCTCTTGGCATATGTAAAAAAGCTGGCAGCATCTTCTTGAATCTCATGCAGCCTGTGCGGATGCTAAAACCAGAGTTAGATTAGAAGATTAATGCCATTACTGTCTTCACATTTTATATATTAAGCCACAGTAAGAAGTCTTTTTGCTTAGCTTAGCATAAAAACACAAAGAAACAATGAGCTGTATACATGTAATCCAAAACAGACCATAATTGGCCATTTTAACATGTGCCGTTTCAGATGGATGAAATAAACGAGTTTTTCTGCTGCTGCAGGCGTAAGTGTGCCATTAATCTTGTCATCGACATATATAGCTAATAGGCACGACTATTCAGATCCAAGGACCCACAAAAAACATGATTGGAAAGCAGAAATCGGGCTTCACAGTGCTGTCAACCAGGCAGGAAATCAACGCAAGCAGCAGCAGTGAGAAACACAATTTAAATATCAGCTGAGATAACAAACAATACAATACAAACAAACAAAGAAAATGGCAAGATATAAACAGATTGCTGGAAACTATGGCACAAGGGTCAAAACAGGTAAGCTTGAGGTACTGACCTGAGAGCCCCTTTAAACGCACCCACATGAGACGAGGCTGGCTGGTGGGATAGGTAGCTGCTCAGCAACCCTACTAATGCATGTTGAGTGTGTTTTTTTGATGGCAGATAAGAAGGGCAGGAAATCAGACATAGGAATGGCATAAAGAATCTGATAAGTTTTCAAAATAATAGACCCTGTGCAGACTAAACTGTCAGCTTGTGAAATGCTACACTCAGCCACTCACAAGGGGCTGCCACAGCAAGTAGCTCTGCACATTTGATGGTAGATTTTCCCACCAGATGCCCTTCACCACACAACCCCAAAGGGATTCGCACCTCCTCGCGGGATCAGATCTGGGATCTTTCCCATGTTAGGCAGATGTGTAAACCACTCCACTATGGAGCGCTGTGGCAACACTGCACAGGTTAATTAGAGTAGCGGTTACAGAAGAATGGGCAGGTCAGGTGACGCCACCTGAATGGCAGAGACAGGCGCAGCAAGGTTTGAAGTCTGTGGGTAATGTAGGTTCAATGATTACACAAGATTTTGTATTGATGGCCAGTGGGACATCAAAGATTTTCTGCTAAATGCAAAAACACAACATACAACAGAAGGTAAATCCTGAGGATGATTTGGGGATGATGGGGCTTTACTTTATCTGCACGCCGTTCAGGGAAAATGTCTATTTTATTATATATTAACTTTCATGAACTAATGGTAATAGTCAAAGCACCTCAGAAGGGTGTTAGATAATCATTATCAAGATAATGGGTGAAATATCAGTTACATTTGACAATCAATTTTCCATAATTATTATTTAGATGGGTTTTCAGGAACGATCAGCTGATGAGCACATTTTGCCTTAGGTTTGAGTGAGCGGGGTCAAATTCGTGCCTCTTGAGCGATAAAATGGCTATTCTGATGTTCTTTGAGATGGTAAAGATTTTTTTGCTCATTTCTGAAGGAAGTGGAAATGTTCTTCTGGGAACTACTTTGATTTATTATAGCCCCGCTTCCTAACCATTCGGTTCAATCTGCTGAGGAGGACTGTTGTGCTTTTAACTAACAATGCTATCTATAAAAGCCGCAGAAGGTCTCCTACATCTGTTAGGTATTATGTCAAATTAACATTTGATTAAATGCATTTTCTGACTACGAAAGGTACAGAGAAAAAAACCATTGTCTGTAAATTGAAGAAATGTAAACGTCATCCCTCCAGGGACATGCAAATAGAATAAGAGCACATACTGGCTTTTATTCATTTCTATTGGGTGACAGAGGTAATTGAATTTGGTCTGGAAACCATTAAGATTATTTATCACTGCCTTTCTTCAGAGAAAACACTGAAAGAGAACCTCGTTCGGCTCTATATTTCTGCACGACCACTAAAGGCCATGAAGCACATTCTGCTCACTCAGTGGGTGATTTTAAATCTCTTTTCCTGCTCGTTTTGTGTAAAAATAGAGTGTCTTAGGCTTTAAAACATACAGAAAAAGAGGCCCTCTGATCTACTTAGCGTTTGCATTCAACTACATGTTCCTGTCAAGCCAGCCAAATCCCACCTGGCCTTCAGCATCAAATGATCAATACGGGAGTTTAAATTTAGCTCATTCAATGCTTTCACAGTGACTTCATTAAGCACTCACATACACGGCACACTGCATTTTTGACCTCATAGGTGCTGTGCTTCGCTACGCAGGCAGGTGGAGGTACTTTTGAGTTCTTCCATTACGTACAATTTAGTCTTCAACCCCTTTATATTTATAATATATAGGAAATACTGTATCTTTATGTAGTTTTTAGTTACTTTTCAAATTAAAAAAGACCTAAACTATGATATATGAGATTTACCCGTGCTGAACTTCATGAAACAATTATTTTTCTCTATATTTTGTAACTGCAGCACCGTAGCACAACACTCGCCAGGGCCATTTTTCCTCATTATGTCCTGTTTTCTCTCGTGCCACATGAGTACTCATAAGCCATTGTCAGATATGCACTGCACAACTAAACATTTCTATGCTGTACATCAACCTACAGAATGCCTGATGCAGTCCTGCTGGACCTGCCAGCTCTCTAATAACAAAAATCTGTGTCATATCCTGGTGCGCCCATATGAGAATAGTGCAGGTAGTGTATTGAATCCCTTGCGAGTGAGTGGGTGGCATGGTGGTGCAGTTGTTAGCACTGTTGCCTCACAGCAAGAGACCATGAATCTTCTGTGTGGAGTTTGCTTGCGTAGGTGTTGCGGCTTCCTCCCACAGCCAAGTGACATGCACGTCAGGTTAATTGATGATTCTAAATTGGCCGAGGATGCGTGGTAGATAAAGCACTGTAGGAATGTGTGGCTTAATGTGACTCTAAAGTGCTTTTAATTCTCAGTAAGACTGCAAAATCAGTGTAGAAATGCTGTCCTGGAATCTTGCTTACCAGAACCATAGAGTTTACCACATCCATAGACTGTATGGGTGCATAGGACAGAAACCGATTAGCGCTAAGCAAATACTTACCACAAACACTTATCACAGACTTCTTGGGTGAACTGTTGGTATGATTCTGAATCTGTAAATTTGCTGAAGTGACACCTATCAGACCGCTGGCAGCTCTGGCTGCCTGCTTCATCATGTAGCTGTATGCCAACGCTGACATGCTGCTTCATCATAACTTTAGTACACCATGAACATTTGTCTTTAGGAGTAAAGGCTGTAACCATGCTATAAAGTTGAGCATTTTAACATTCCGGGAAGAGACACAAATCTCTCTGGGATTGCATCAGGAAGGGCATCTGGTTTGAATTATACCTAATAAAACATGCAGGCAGCGCTACCTGTTGTGGCGGCTCCTTGTGAATAAAGGAGCAGCCGAAACTACACTACAAACACATTCACTCGCCCATCCAAATAACTGAATCCAGGAGTTTCACTGGCTTCCATGGCCACATGTGTATAAAACCAAGCACCTAGGCATGCAGACTGCTTCTATAAACGTTTGTGAAAGAATGGGTTGTGTGGGACCGTGTTAGGATGCCACCTGTGCGATCAGTCCAGTCGTGAAATTTCCTCGCCACTAAATGGTACTGTAGGTAGTGGTAGGCCACGTAAAATGATAGTCGGCAGATGCTGAGGAGCATGGTGTGAGGAGCATGTTGCCAAGTTTCGGCAGAGTCAATCACTTCAGACCTCCAAACTTCATGCCACCTTCAGATTAGCTCAACAACAGTGCGTAGAGTGCTTCATGGAATGGGTTTCCATGGCTGAGCATCTGCATCCCAGCCTTACATCACCAAGCGCAATGACAAATCGCACTTCTCCATCTGGCAATCTGATGGAGGAGTCTGGGTTTGGCGATTGCCAGGAGAACGGTATTTGTATGTGGGTTTGTTTTCAGGAGCTGGGCTTGGCTCCTTAGTTAATGCTTCAGTTTGGGGATGGCCCCGTCCTGTTCCAACATGACTGCTCACCAGTGCACAAAGCAAGAACCATAAATACATGGATGAGCGATTTTGGTGTGTAAAAACTTGACTGGGCTGCACAGAGTCCTGACCTAAACCTGGTACAACGCTTGGGGATGAATTAGAGGGGAGACTGTGAGCCAGGCCTACTCGTCCAACATCAATGTCTGACCTCACAAATCCACATCTGGACAAATAGTCAAAAGTTCCCATAAACACATTTCTAAACCTTGTGGAAAGCCTTTCCAGAAGAGTTGCAGCTGTTATAGCTGCAGAGGGTGGGCCAACATCATGTCAATCCCTTTGTTTCGCAGATGATACTCAGCTTTATCCATCCCTGAAGCTAGATGATACACATAAATTAGGTAAAATGCAGGAATGTCTCAACGGCCTGGATGACCTCTAATTTCCTGCTTCTAAATTCAGATTAAACTGAAGTTCTTGTGCTCGGCCCCACTAATCTTATAAATGTGGTGTCTAACCAGATACTTACTCTGGATGGCATTACCTGGCCTCCAGTAACACTGTGAGAAATCTTGAAGTCATTTTTGTCCAGGATATGTCCTTCATATTTAAACAAATATGTAGGACCTCTTTTTTGCATTTGTGCAATATTGCCAAAATTAGAAACATCCTTTCTCAGACTGATGCTGAGAAGCTAATTCATGTATTTATTACTTCTTCTGCAGGACTATTGTAATTCATTATTATCAGGCTGTCCTAAAAGCTCCCTGAAAAGCCTTCAGCTGATTCAAAATGCTGCAGCTAGAGTACTGACAGGGACTAGAAAGAGAGAGCACGTTTCTCCCATATTGGCTTCACTTCATTGGCTCCCTGTTAGATCTAGAATAGAATATAAAATCCTTCTGCTCACATACAAGGCTTTGAATAATCAGGCACCATCTTATCTTAAAGACCTCACAGTACCGTATCACCCCAATAGAGCACTTCGCTCTCAGACTGCTGGATTACTTGCGGTTCCTAGGATACTTCAGAGTAGAATGAGCAG
>VUQK01041266.1:0-32964 GCA_015106715.1 Bujurquina vittata
TATCCCAGAATGCATTTCGAACAAAACTCAAAACCAATAAGGGCGGAATAGAGCGGCTAAAACTGTACACAAAACAAACTTTTACGGTTTTACACGTGTAAGCATCAAATATCTGCTCAGTTTATCAAATTGTTTGACTGCTAAAGTGCAACTCCGACGTTTTCGGAGATGTCCGGTCCGCTGCTCGAACAGCAGCTGGCTGCTCGCCGGCCGGCTGAGGCTCGCTATGCGCGGCGTATCGTTTTCAAAACTCCCGCTGATTTTCACAGCTGAGTGGAAGTTAAACACAGATATAATTCACTCTAACGGCTGATGTTTGGTTTATTTCATGTTTCATTTTTTCCAGAGCAAATCAATAAAACTTAAAATATTTTGCTAAGGAAGGAACCCGTGAGCCTTTTCACCGGGAACGGGAACATCGCGGCCGCATGTTGATGCTGTTAATGAAGATTGTGATCACTGATGACAAGCCTGCTCCAGAAATCAGTGGGTGACCTGCTCTACCTCCTGAGCTACAGCCACCCCACAAGAACACACCAAAAAAATAAACAAAAAAACAGAAATAAGATGGCAAAACGAAAAAAGTCGGTCAGTCACTCCGTCCGTCCATCCATCCATCCATTTTCTTTGACTTTTTTATTCTACCCTCTTGAGAGCAAGAGCATCTTCCATTAGTGGACATGATCCTCTTTAGAATAAAATATCATTTTTGTTCCTATACATTGGCGCTAATTGAGTTGTATATCTTTAAGTGTCTCAGACACACGCACACAATTCCATCGCCTCTCCCTGTTCCACTTTCTTTGTTTCAGAGTTGCTTTATTGTTACAGTGTCAAATAGGACAAAGAGGGGTGCCAGTGTGGACTAGGCTAGCAGAAATGCTGGGCTAATCATATCAAAATCACACACATAGACACTCACAGTCCCTTGTCTCTCGTAACAGATAATAAACAAAGTGCAGGCTATAATTGCTCTCCAGGATCTGTGGCGCCTGTTGCTGTGTGTGTGTGTGTGTGTGTGTGTGTGTGTGTGTGTGTGTGTGCATGTACATGCTCTGGTGTATTATGGCATATTGATGGTCATTAAAATTAATGATGAGGGGCTGATGTCACCAAGTAAAATAAGTGTGTGCATGTAGATATATAAAAGAGACAGAATATCAGAAGGACTTTTTTTTTTTAGCTTTGTTCGTATGCACATATTTTTTTTGTCTATCACTATAAGATTTATGGGACAGTAAATGGTAAAAAGGTCTTGTTTGTGAGAAGGAGAGAACAGACTGGGGGATTTGAGACACTTGAGCATAAATCATTATCTGACTCTCTTCCCAAATGGACACTTCTGCCTGTTGGTTACTTAGGAAGGCAATGGGAAAGGAGGAAAAGAAACAAGATAGACTATCAATAGAAAGGGAGGAAATACAGAGTGGGATGATGATAGGGTAAATAGAGCAGTGAAAAGTAATGTAAAATAAAGAAATGAAGGGCAGGGCATTACCTTCATTAGATTTTCTGATGAATATTCCGGCATTGCCCTGCTGCATCAAATAGAAGAAGAAAGGGAAAGTATATGGGGTAAGTTATACTGAAGGAAAGCTAAATTAAAAGGATGAAAGGATATAAAACCCTTAGAATTCGATGGCATGTGGTAAAGTGAAAGCTTTGCTAATGCTGAACAATTCAACAGCTAGAAAAGATGCAGACTCTATTATGGTTTGTTTGTTTATAATTTGATTTTCCAACAAAACAACCCATGCTGTTAAGTGGCCCAGTTTCAGCATACACATTGGCAGCATATAAATGCAGGTTAATAGAATACGGAATTTACAAAACACAAATACAGTCTAAAACCCTAATAAAGCCATTGGCAAAGCACAAACACACATCTGCACACACAGACATATTTACAGTGCACCTGAACCCTCTGTAGTCAATCGCCAGGACTACGTGAAGTAACCTCGAAAAGTCTACTAGAAGATGTGAATGCAACACCAAGGACAATCCCTACTTCGATCATCACTGAAACCAACTAGCTGAGCTATACCACAGCAACAGTAACCCTTGAGATGCTTGGTTATAAGATAAACAGCCACAAAGAGCAGTACCCTCTTTGGAAAAGAAGACTAGAGTCTAAGATCAAGGCAGCACGAAGGGAAGTTTGGCAGCTATCAGAGCTTCAGAAAGGTGTGATGAAGAAAGGGGTCTCTAAGACGTACAACAAGCTGTCCATACCTGAGGCTTTAGAAACTGGAATACCTAGAACTATACAAGATCAACAGGACCCAAAGAAGCTTCATCAGGAGCTCAATTGGAATGTGGAGAACAACACTAGTGGCCAACTTGAAACCAGTTGTACGAGTCACCATTAAGTGCAGGATTTACCAAGGAAATGCTCTGTCCCCACTCCTGTTCTGCTTAGGCCTGAACCCCCTCAGTAAGATCATTAACAAGACTGACTATGGAATTGAGGAAACATCAGCCACCTCCTCTACGTGGATAACACCAAGTTGTATACCAGGATTCAATGAGACATCAACACACTGAGCTACACTCCCAACATTGCAGGCACAGAAGACAGGTACAAGTACCTTAAAATCCCACAGGCGAATGCAACCACAAAGTGGCCACTAGGAAAACTGCAAACACCAAGTACCTGCAGATAGTAAGTCCTGAGGAGTTTGCCGAATGGGAAGAACAAGATCCGGGCAATTGACACCTATGCCCTGCCAGTCTTCAGACTGTCTGTTGGGACAATAAGCTGGCCAAAGGAAGAAATACAAACCACTGACATCAAGACAAGAAAACTCCTTACCATGCATGGAGGGTTTCACCCCAAATCCAGCACCCTGAGACTGTATGCTAAGTGGAAGGTTAGTTTTGGGTGTCACAGCTAGTACAGTTGGGACCCAAAAGCAGACTCGGTGACAAGATGTCTCAGAAAATACTGCATCACCTGCCTCCCCTTACCGGACGTCACTGCTCAGGTAGTAGAACCCCGAGAAAGAATAGGAACAAGAACAGGAACCAATGTGGAAGGACAGATCCCGGCAGGGTATGTACCACCAGCAGATAGAAGTGGGTGATATTAAAATGTACTACCAGTAGCTGGACAAAGCTGAGCTGAAAGATAGCACAGAGGCACTAATCATGGCAGCACAGTAACAAGCTCTAAGCCCAAGATCAATAAAGGCTGGGGTCTACCATGCCAGGCAAGATCCCAGGTGCAGGCTGTGCAGAGATACCCCTGAGCAATCCAGCACATGCAAGATGCTAGCAGGCAGGGCATACATTGAAAGACATAACTAAATGGCCAGCATATTATACAGGAATATTAGTGCCTAATATGGCTTGGAAGTCCTGAGGTATAAATGGGATACACCCCAAGGGTGGATGAGAATGACTAAGCTTAGATCCTGTGGGACGTACAGATACTGACTGCTGATGGCTAACCAACTGGACATAGTTAAGAAGAGGAAGGCCATCACGATAGATGTAGTTATAACAAATAACTGTAACATAATGAAGAAGGCATGTGAAAAGTTTAAAATAAAAACAAGGACGGAGAGAAGAGCTAGAGAGTATGTGGAAGATGAAGTGGTCCCCGTGGTAATTGGAACACTCTGGGCAGTGACCCTCAAACTGGGAGAGTGGCTCCAACTGTGGCAGAGGACCTGAGCTTGGAGAATAGAGACTAACCACGGGGTAAGTGGGATATGGTTTTGCAAAAGCCTCAACCTAAACCCCTACTGAAAATTTGCAGAAGATACTTTAAAGTCATGTCTATGCCAGGAAAGCAATAAATGAACTACTACTTCAAGAAGAATGCTCCAACATCCAGCTAGAATGAATACCAACAACTTCTTGATGGCTACCAAAAGTGTCTCGTCAATGTAAAAAATTGCTAAGGGGTGCTTAAAAAAATATTAGTGGAGGTATATGTATAGCCTTAAGCCTGTATGTATAATTTTTATCTTGTTAGTTGTCAAGTGAGTTGAGCTCTTGATAGCATTATAGCTTAAGCCTGGTACTAATTGGACAATCATAATTCAAAATTATTAATTGGTAAGGAATGATTTATGTGATCAGAATATTAAGTGCAGAAAGTGTGTGTGTGTCTAAATGCAGAGGTGATTCACATGCAATGTACTAAGGAAGACTGTGTACTCAATTGAGCTATGGGTAAAAAGAGGAACTCAAAACTATTGGCCAGGAGGTGAGTAGGGCAAAGTTTATGTCTAGACATGTCTCAAAACCCAAAGGTTGAAGAGATCAAGTAATGGTTAAGTTTAGCCCCCCAATCGAATAAGAACAGTGGTGTATGAAAACTAGGATGTGTCTTAGATTTAGGGTATAAAAGATGATGAGCAGAAGCATCAAGTTGAGAATTTCAGGATCGGCTCCCTTGGACAGCTCTACAGAGGACGAGCCCAAATCTTCTGTGGACTTTCATTGGCTTTAACAGTTCTACCAAGAATTCTCCCGGCTCTTCGACTGATGAAGGTGGATACCACATTGCTGTTTGATTTCTTCCCTTTGGACTTTGGACTAAGTCAGAGAGGACTTCACCAACGAAGCATAAGGATTATAAAAAGGAGACTTAACCGAGGAGCATAAACATCTTCCTTTTGGACTTCTCCTCCTTCACTCCACTTCACTGAGGCAGTTTCTGAGGATTGTCATCGGGTGTGGTCGCTTTGGCCAAGCGACTCATCTGAAGGCTTCCCTTCCAAAAAAGGATTCATGGACTAAATTGGACACTCTTTTCCCTTCCACAATTCACAAACCCAGCTCATAAGTAATCATTTTTAATTGGGATTTATTAACATCCTGATATTAGTTTTATGATTAATTAAGAATTGATTCGGAGTTAAATGCAAATTGACAGATGAACTGGGGCTGTGTCTACAGTGATGTGGACGCTGCACTGGTCTGCCATGGTAAAGAGGGAGCTGAGTGGGAAAGTGAAGCTTTTGATTTACCCGTCAACCTACGTCCCTACCCTCATCTGTGGTCACAAGCTTTGGGTAGTGAACAAAAGAACAAAATCACAAATACAAACTGCGGAAATTAGCTTCATCCAAAGGTGGCTGGTAGGGTGAGGAGTGCAGCCATACGGGAGGGGTTCAAAGTAGAACTGCTGCTCCTCCACATTGAAAGGAGCCAGTGAGGTGGTTTGAGCATCTGACTTGGATGCCTCTTGAGCGCCTCTTTTGAGAGGTGTTCTGGGCATGTCCTACCAAGAGGAGACCCTCTGGCAGACCCAGGACACGCTGGAGAGATTCTATCTCTCGGCTGGCTTGGGAATGCCTTGGGATCCCCCCAAACAAGCTGGCAGAGGTTCTGGGGAGAGGAAGGTCTGGGCTTCTCTGCTTAGGCTGCTGCCCCTGCTACCGAGCCCTGGATACGTGGAAGAAAAAAATGGATGGATGGATGGATGGACGGACGGACGGACGGATGGATGAGGCCAGTTCTTCAAAGCAACGGACAATGCACAAGAGAAGTGGAGAGTGTAGGCATGTGGCAGTGGGTGGGTATGAGTGTCAGGGTTCAGATGAGTGTATTATGATAAACAGCATAAAAAATGTTGTGATAATGTTATCATGGTAACATTGGTCTTTACCTAAAACAACACTGTGCCCACATTGACAGAACTGCTAGTGCGACTGCAGTATGTCATGTACCAATGCAGGGGATTGCAGTCATATGCCATTGAGGAAACTGTGAAGGATATTTGGTTTGGCTTGCTGATTCTGAAAACCGCGCCATGCTGACAGTGTTGTTTGCAGAGTATAAAGCTCAAATTTTTATCCCACTTACTTTGGTTTACTTTTAAGCAACAAGCATGACACATTACAATGACCCCTGCTGTAGGCATTGAAAAATACTGATAAAGGCTCGGCACTGTTTGGTTAGTGGGCTCAAAATGTCACATGACTCCTTAATGCAAAATGGCTGTCAAAGTTAATTAGATGCTGGGGTTGGGCCAGACCACATTTGCTCATTGGTGAAAGGATTGACTATGATCATTGAAATCCCCCCCAAATGGATTCTGCTGCCCTGATCTAAAGTAAACATAATAATTTCACATTTGTCATTGATTTTTCTTAACTCCAGATATTAGCAGAAAATGTCAAGGTTTCAGTGAGACATTTCAGTGTATTCCGTGAGTGTCGTGCTATTTAGAAGCCTTAGAGTGTTGCAATGCCAATGTGTAGTGTTGGAAAATGTCTTGGGGAACCTTTCAGGGAATTGCTATTGCTTGCTTTAAAATGCACATCTGATTTGGAGTGAAAGTTGACTAACTTGCAGAGCAATGCAAGAAAAAGTAAATTTACTTTCTAGTACTTGTACTTTGGCAAAATAGATGGCTCACAAACCGCAACATAAGCTGAAAGTGGATGCGGCAATGTGAGAGAGGGAAGAAAGGGAGAGCAGGAGAAACAAAAGAAAGAGTAGGTAAGACTCCAAATGACTTTCTGACTTTTATGTCCAAGGCTAAAAAAGGTTCTTTCCATCTCTATCTTCATATGCATCACAATCTTCCTGCTGATGGAGAAACACACACACACACACACACACACACACACACACACACACACACACGCACACTGACTTTATGGCAGTAAAACACCTCTCCTACGGATTTCTAAAACACTCAACTTAACCTCTGGGATGTGCTTGTCTCCACTGAGCGTGCGCATACACATACACAGACCTTTGAAAGGAACAAGTTAACCTCAGAGAGTTGATCCTTGCTAAAACCTACTAAAATATGAAAGACTTGGGTGGAGGAAGGGAGGGGGCTGAACGTAAGCAGACACAAAAGACTGGAAAGAGAGAGAGAAGTAGATCCAGATGGAGTGAGTGAATATTAGATAGCATGAGACAAGGTCATAGAAAGGTCTGGGGCATGTGCTGTGTCAGTGCCATTACATGATGGAAGAACTACAGTGGCAGAACCTGCTGGACCTGGAGAGACATATAACTTAAATTCAAGTTGTTATATAACAATGATAAAAATTTATCATTACCATAGTAAGATGTTTTCCTAGCTTTTTGAGACGTTTTGATTTTTTGCTCCTGTGCACATCTGTTCTTTGGTGAGGAGGGCCAGCAAAATAAACCAACCAGAGGGAGTTGAGAGCACAGATATGTTTTTGTTTTATCGTCATTATTATTATTATTATTATTTATTTTGTTTTTTTAATATTATTATAAGGCTTTCTGCCTGTAAGTAGGAGTTTTTCACCGGTGGACATGAGGGTTGTTTCTCTGTGCCTTTGGGTGGGTCCTGACAGTTGTTTGCACTTATGTGCCAAATGACAGTTCAGAGTACCCAGCCCTCATGGACTCAGCTCTCTCTTCACCATAAGAGACCGGCACAGAGATCCCCCTCACTCCAAAGGCTGTCCTCCCTCCTTCCCTCACTGAACAAGACCCCAATATACTCTACCCCTTCCCAAAAACCATGGCTCCAGGCTTTGAGGTGCTAATTCTAATCCCATCTTCATCCTCAGTTGCAAATCTCCCAAGTAAAAGCTGGAGGTCAGTGATTGATGAAGCCAATAGAATGCAACACACAGAGATGGTATCCTGTGACCATCAAGTCCAACACCCTCTGTCACACCAAAGGCACTATCCCTGACTTCCAAGTGAGTTTCAACTAGGGCATCTTTGCAGAATCCAGATTTCAGCCATCCCTTTGTTCCCAGACCTCTCTTCCACTACTGGAGTGTTAGGGGAGTACTTCTTCCACCATTTTACAGTCTCCTTACTTAAGGTAAGCAGCAATCCATCCGCACTATATAAATTGTAGACAAAAATTCTCACTCTATATGGTGAAGATTGTGTGATGAATCGCGGTTAGTAGAGGAACAACACCATTTATAGGAACAAGAAAAAAAGGTTGAAAAGAGTAATCATGGGGAAAGACACACAGTCTTACACACCACCATACAAATTTACTGCCTGAGTAGTGACAGAAAGCTGGCCAGTTGGTGAGAGCTATCATTTTCCCACAATGCACTTGCACAAGCCTAACAGGGGACCCAATCAGAAAGTAAGACTTAGGTCAGCTTGTCATCAGCAAATAAATAGACAAAATAAAGTAACAGCTCCCGGAGTCTACTGGTGGTAACGTTCGTCCTTAATTGTGCAAACAAATTGGGCTATTATGTTGGCATATATAACACTAAGATATTTGCTTGAATTCAAGTTTGTAATTGGCTTATGCGGGTGTAATGTCAAGAGAAACAACACATTGTTATTCTAATTAAACCAGGTGGATTAATCTAATTTATTTAATTTCTTTTCCTGAGTTTTTGATAGTTTTCTCCAGCTGCTCCCAGTGTAATAGTCAAGCTTACTAACAACATTCAACACAAGTGCAGTGTACATTAATATGAGCTCAGTTTAATGAGACAATGTGGTTTTAAAAGTGTTAGAGAGTAATAAGACTTAAATGGAAGCCTGGCTCCTTGAGCTAGGGGAATAGGAAGAGCTGCTGAGACCACAGAGAAAGTCTGAGAAAGTACAACTACCTAGAATAGAAGGTTCACAGTCAAAACAACCATCTAAAAGCATTATTGCCTTATATCTCTTGTGGTTATGTTATGTCCTTCAACTTGACTTTTATCGTCAGGAGATGGACAAAATCACAGAGACAAATCTAGATACAACAGCAAAACTCCCGTTCACTCCTCAAGCAGTGATGATGCATGAAGAAAGTGATATTTCAAAGTAATTTCCAAATTGCTCAATAAGCACGACATCAAATACAGGTGTCATCAGAAAAGATGCCATAAAAACACTTTCAGGCCACATTCATGTGTGACTTGAAACACGTATAAATAGTTAGACATACGTACAACAGAACTTATGTACTAAATAAATTCATTTTCTTTCTGCGTTACTCACCGGTGGAAGCTAACTGTGACCCTTTGGGTGCTTTCGGCATATTTATGGGGAAGGAAAACGTGTATGTTCATCTGTCCTTCAGCGTGAAAACACAGCAGGAACACGTATATTAATGTTCATGCCTTCTCAATAAAATCCATCATCGTTTTATGCAGTTTACTGCGTATGGTTTCCATTTTCGATTCACTTTTTGGAACAATGCTTCCACTCTCTGGTGGCTCGGGCAACTTTCCACACCTGCTGCGCAGCACTCACAGCGTGTTCCTGTCTAATATCGTCAGTAGAGAATTTTTGTGAATTGATGATGGCCAATTTGCGAGAATTCAATGAGGGCTTTGATCTGATCCGCCAGACCGGAGGTCGTATCGCTGCAGACCATACATTAATGCAGTGGTGTACAAGCGAATGAGAGTGGACGCCTCTGGTGGCAGTGCTCAGTTTACGTAGTTCTGACCACCATTTTCTAACTATTACTAACTATCATACATTGGCTATTAACCCCCTCCGTCCGGTGTACGGTTTGTACGCTTTGGAAAATGTTGATAACAGTGAACGTGAATGTCTTCAGTAGTCGTGTCATCTCAGACTGTTACAGTTTGAGACGGCAATCAAAATTAAGTCAAATCTCAAAGGGCAAATTCCTGCTATTCCTTGTGCTGTATGTCTTTAGCGTGGGTGGGATAAAGAGTGCCATTTCATTGGATGCCCTCTTCATACAGCATTAGAGGCTGGAAGTGCTGTGACCTTACACATCCTATAACCTCTTGAAAGCCCTTCACTGCCAATCACCTCATTCTCAACAAGTGCTTAGCTAAAAACCTTTAGATTTCCTGTGTTGGATGTGCATGCATTTGTGCTTGTGTATTTGTGCATAATTTGTTACATGCTCAAATGTGTGGAAAAAGACAACAGCTAAATTTTCTATAGTCTTGAAATGAAAGTGAGACCCTAGCATAGCTGTTAAAATGGGACAAAGAGTTTCAGGGGAATTTGCCACTTACAGTGATACACTGAACAGCTCCCCTATGTAGACCTGAAATACTGAGTCCCCTGGGACATGCATGCTCTGCTGCACATGGAAGATTTATGACTGTTTATGTTTGGCTTGGTATTTAAACAAAACAAATTATAAATACTGCAGCGATGCATTTAAAAGTAGGCTTGACTAACAAGAGTGCTAACAATTTAACTGTGTTTTAAGCTCTTTTTAGGGGATATAAACTTGAGAATTACTTATGGAGTCGAAAACAAAAGAAAATCAGCCTCCACCCTCCATGCTGAATGCGTTAGTGTGTGTTAACAGTTTACACTGATGTTTTCTAAACCTGTTCTAAAGAAATTCACCAGTACCGCTGCCAGCATAAAGCATATCGATGCTATGTTCATTTTGATCAAGACTTAGGCGACCTCCTCACTGAATGTGCCACGCTCGGCGTCCTTGGAAAAATGGTGTCAGGTTGAGTTTTAATAACCAGTGCAGCCCGGTCCCAGGGCAGAGAGGCTCAGGTAGAAAAGAGTTAATAGAATTTGTTTCTGTTGTGAATACATCTTGTAGAATCCCACACGGAAACAACACACAACATGTTTTTTTTTTATATTAAAGAGGATTATTTTTAAGGGTATGGCAAATTGCAGAGTTCATTGTGAATTTATTTATTTAGGAGTGTGACGTTATAAAAAACAAAAGTCAATACATATTTACATTCATATTTCCCTAGAGTACCCAGTGACTATGAAAAAGAAGAGCCTCTTGTATTGTCTTTGTAGGCATCCACTGTAGTTTCACAGCAGTTACAGGTTTGGTATGCACAAATGACAAAAACTCGCTTACCTCTAGTGGTATGTAATACACGAGTTTGTAATACACGAGAACAGAATTATGTCAAAGGATGCAGTGCTGTGTGAACTCGTATGCACGGCTTTCACCGTACTAAAGAAATTATTCTCAACTCCGAGCTAATATTTAGACATTCTGAACAGGCTTGCAAACACTTTCAGCAACTTTATAACAAGAGAATAATATGTCAGTCTTGTCTTTACAGCTTGTTGGACCGCCCACATTGGGGTTGTGTTTTTGGGGCATTTTTTGGTTCCTCTACAGAAAAAACATTCAAAATTCAAACATGTATGATATAAACACACGTACAGCTGTGGTCAAGCTCACTTACACTCATCATGGCGTGAATGACATGGTCATTTGAAGCTTTGTAATGATTTCTTTGAAGTGGAATGATAGTACAGCATATATCATTAAAGTCTTTAAAACAGAACAATAATTGGGTGCACACCCCACTAATATTTGGTTAAATATGTCTTAGCAAGTTGCCTGTAAATTAGACACTTTTGGTAGCCATCAACAAGATTGTGGCATAATTCTGGCTATTGGCATAATTCACCCCAAAAGCAGTTTCATGTTTGTGCCTTTTGAACAACTAAAATGATGAAACACACCATCAGGCCACCTGGACAGGTGAGGATCATTATTTGCTAAAACACACAGAATGTCAGCTGTGGCTCTGTGCCTTGATGCCCTCCTCAGAAATCTTGGCAGGCACTTTGGAGCTAAAGCAACTGCAACAGTTGGCTGTAAAGTAGGTGAGGTGTAAAAAGTTATCAAACTTGTACAACCAGAAGAAAAAGAAAAGGTGACTTCAATGCAACAAAGAGGCAGGATTCCAAGGAATCATTCTTTTCCAAGTTTCTCCCAGTAATGAATGAGAAGCATTCATTTTGTTATTTTCAAGGCTCAAGGGAGTCTTTGGTCTCGTCCTCGTGACTGTGTGTGAAACAAACTTTACAGCTTGAAAAGCAGGGCATATAAGCTTATGGAGAGTCCAAACATGTCATAGACCTGGGGAGAACCAATGGACTTCAAATGGGATTACTGGAATCCTGGGGTTTAGCTTTACAATCTGTAACTGTTGGCGCCGTAAAATGGTTACAGGGAGGAAAGTCTGGTTGTTGTAAATGTGTCTGTCCAACTTCATGTCAGCCTGAGAGACGGATCAGGAAGGGGATTGTTGCACTGATCAATACAATAACTATCTGCGTGTGTCAGAGACAATTCTCTTGTGGCACCTCATAGATTGCTCTTGACATCAGTTTTGCAACATTTGTCAATCATTGATTAATGAGGGCAATAAATGAGTAATGTAGTTTCTGCATATGGAAGAGAATGAACTGGACCCAAATGATCCGGTACTCTTTGATCGTTTGTTTTACGTTTTGAAAACCGATATTGAAAAGCGGATTGGTTATTTGGTTTTTGTTTTCAAAACGGCTCTTAAAAATGAGAAATGAGAGTTGTTGTTTTTGTTTTTTCATTTTATAGTCCAAATCCATACAAAGTAAAATCAATTGTATCTCTGTTATTCCAGCTGACATCAAAACATAAATTCACAAAGAATAGGAAACAGGGAAACGGTCTGTCTTTTTTTTAGGCCTGTCATGTCTGGCATTTTTGCGATCAGATTGATGGTCTGAATGTGCTGTTGTACCAAACATATTTGCTTTAACAAGAAGAGCTCTATAGGATTTTTTTATTCTCGTTCAGTTTTGAATTTTTATTTATTTATTTATTTTATTCTTGCCAAATCTGACAGACAGTAAAGTAAAGTAAAAATATATTTGTATAGCACATTTCAGCGGCAAGGCAATTCAAATTGCTTTACATCATAAGACAATCACACAGATGTGCATTGAAATCATTCAAAAGGCAGTAAGGATAGAAAGAGAAACATGGGGTGGAGAGAACAAGAAAGAATATGCAGACATACACATTCATACAGTGTATATATATCAACATATACATATACACATATTCACATATACTCACACACATGCTGTAATTTGTAGTTGTGTGTGTGTGTGTGTGCATATTGCTCTGTCATGGAACATACTCAATAATGGGGGCAAGAAGCTGGGAGGAGTGACCTCCCCTGCCGTCAGCAAGCTACAGACCCAGGCCGACATATGCACTCACGCACTCATACACACACACAAACAGGTCTCACACACAGCGGAAGCAGCCAACCCAGCCCTGAATCACTAGCCAGTCCCTGCCCCAGGCAGGGTGCACAAAACCGGGCGGTGGGAAGACCCACCCACCCCATCCTCCCACCCAAGGTAAGGTGATGTGTTGGGTGTACAGGAAGAATGTGTAACCAGGGCACTGAGCAACAGCGCCCATCCAAACTATACCCCCCAAGGCCTGCAATTTTGTAAATAAAGTTGAGGAGCGGGCAGTAGTGAATAAATAAGTGGGGCCACCTCAGCAGTAACACCTACCAACCCCACGTACTACACCTGCCCCTCAAAGCCCTATATATACTATGATGTGTTGTGAACTGTATGATGTAATTAAAAAGGGGAGAGGTGGGACATCATGTAGCACAGTGGGTAGAGATAAAGGACTGGCCCCATCCACCACGTGGACCCTCTGATGCATATGTGCAGGTGGAGGTGTCAAAAGTCTGAGAGATGAGTGTTTGCTGTTCCGAAAACAACGTAATGCTGAATAATGCAGTAACAACACAGCAATCAATGGGAAGGTTTCGCTGATCCTGCAAAACACGTATTTATGGTTTGAAAAAAAAATCCTTACCAATTTATGTCGTAATTTCACAGACTCGTTTTTATTTTTAAATATCTGATTTCAAAATGTAAAAAATGAATGACCAAAAAGTACAGACCCAAAATGTCCATTTTGCCTCTACATTCATTTGATATCCAATTAAAGATGGATTAATGGACTCGATGAATCCAATGTGTGGATTCATCGAGTCCATGAGCAGCGCTCCCATGTGCACATCTCTCACCAAAGCAAACAAGCTACAAGACACGTGATTTTAGGACACACAATTAGCCCCAAATCCCTAATGAATGGACAGGGAACAGCTAACAACAGCAGACCACCTGAGGAGAAGGCTGGATATGGATTTGACTTTGCTTTTTGGTAATAAGCATGGTTTTCATGACTCCAGTATCCGCCATCTCTTTGGGCCTGTCTTTATCTCCAACTGAGATTTACTCAATAATTCTTTCTACGGTCCATAAATATATTTGTGTTCAGATTTCATACAACATCTGGAGGTTAGCACATGCTACTAAATGTACAGTTCATTTTTATTTTATTCTGAAGTATTCTATTCCAAAAGAAAAATGAGCAATAAGAAAATCTAATTCTTAGAGTTTATCAGGTTCAATCATTAAAAAATTGTAAAACTCTACAGCAACACAAAAATGTAAATTAAAAAAAAAACAAAACAAAACACCAAAAACATAAAAACACAAGTTCTTTTAGATGTTATGCTTGTCAAGATCTGGGTTTATGGGTTTCAGGGTCACGGCCAATAAGTGGCAACATTTTGTGCTACAATGATATTTTACTTATGAACTAACTCCAAGAGATAATTTAGCAAAGGTACACAAATACTCTGATTTGTTATTACATTTGTTATTATATATAATCCCATAAATATATTTCAAATGCACTTTTATTTTCTGTATATTTTTTTTTTTTGATTATATTTTGTATTTAGGAAGTCTGACTTTCTTTTTATGGCACTGATCAGGAGTGGCCCTCCAATCCCATTGTACATCCTGTATAGTGACAATAAAGGCATTCTATTCTATTCTATTCTATTCTATTCCAGTATAGCAAATAAGCTCACAGTAATTCCTTCGCTTTGGGAACTACAGTGAGGGCTGAAGAGCTGAAATTTGTCCTCAGCAATTGTCATGAGAAAGAAAGAAAGAAATTTTGTGTTGAAACATTTAGAATTAGAAATTATTAGCAGTTAATAAGGACTTCCAGATGGAATCTGTGGAGGAATACTAAACATTTGTACCAGAAATAAGTTAAAAGGAAATGATAAAATAAATAAATAAAGGAACTTCAAAAAATCAGGTGCACAAAGTTGATTGAGTGAAACATATTAAGTCAAAGATTATTAGAAATTACACAAAGGTTAAACCTGCATGGACCCAAATTACTAAAGGTATTACCCTCAATATCTCTCAGGATGGGTAGGATCTTGCCGTTGACTAACCGCTCAGAGGAGCCGGGTGGGTCACTTCAGTCACGACTCATGCTCACTTGCACCTGTTTGAGTTCTTGTCACATCACTAGCACACTGAGTATGGCTTTCTTCAACGGCTGCTTTCAGAGAGTGAACGCGAAATTAAAGCTATTGTTCCTATTCTGTCACCATTCAGAAACAACACTACTGCACAACAGCAGCATTTAAATTTTCTAAAAAGGAGGAATTTGTTCACCCACAGGACAACACTGCCTGTATGTGATAATGAATAAAAGCCTAGTTAGGGTTCCATGGACTCTGAAACTGTGGCCACTCTCTAGGTATTTGCGATACCCTGCTGGTAACAGACTCTGAGTCCAAGCAAAGCACTCACAAATTAGAAGTCTGTTTTTCTTCTGGAAACACAACTTCCCTGTTGGTAGCACTGTTCCTATTGCTTATCAGCCAGCACAGAGCCTGCTTCGGCACCATCTGTCGTGGCAGGGGGTTAGTGTGTGAGAACATGCATCTGTGTACATGCCCACACTGCAACCTGCTCCACCGCCACATCACCCCCTGGCCCTGTCTGTCCTTGTATGTGGTCCCAGAATCACAAACACAGTTCATAAATACTTGTTTTACTGCTGTTCTTACTGGATTACAGCATCACCTGTATATTATCGTGCAACCCACTCTTCCTTCTTTAATCCATCTTTATCTTCTCTGATATGCACACTGAAGGGGGAACCAACACGGGGGTGTCCTAGTAGGGCGCCGCTATGTTGATCCTGAGTAGTATCAATGCACAATGACTTTGATTGTCCAAGTTTCTGGAATTCTACTTGAGGAATGGTAAAGCATACTTCTTGAATATCCAAAATTCCCCAGAAGTGTTCAGTCAAACTCCCAGAGCCAGTCTCACATCTCAGCAGCCATCTTTCCTTCAACTCATTTGGTCACATGTTCTGAATGGGACATTTATTTCAGTGGTCACACAAATAGCTACATTTATATAATCACCACTCAAATAAAAGGTCATTGGTTTGAACTCAAACACCAAAAATTATAATTATTTTGCTGAAATTTCATTGCAGCGACTCAAAATGATACTCTAGCTTGTTTGGCCCTCGCGTGCCTGTATGCATACTTGAAAACATCAGGGCAAACTCCTAATGAGGCAATGGATGGTGTCCGGGGGGATGTCCTGCCTGAGCATGCCCGGGCATCACTGAGCGTCTGGACAGTCTGAGGTGCTGCCTGTCAGCATCAGATGGACGGAAACGTAATGAGCCAGAGATGTTCTACTGGCTTTAGGTCAGGCAAACACGGGGCCAATCGATTACTTCAGCCTACAGGAACTGCCTGCATACTCGCACCACATGAGGTCGGGCAAGTCGCATGCCAGGAGGAACCCAGGACCCACTGCACCAGCATAAGGTCTGACAGTGGGTCCAAGGATTACATCGTGATACCTGGTGGCAGTCACGGTGCCGTGGCCTAGAGGTCGGCACCTGTAGAGGTCTGTGTGTCCCTCCATGGATATGCCTCCCCAGACCACCACCAAAGTGGTCATGATGAACGATGTTACCTGCAGCATAACGTTCTCCACGACTTCTCCAGACCCTTTCACGTCTGTCACATGTGAGCAAGCGCTAATGGGAATCAGCTGGGAGGGAAACACAGGAAGCCAAACTAAACCTAAAGCACAAGAAGCAAAGACACACCAAAATAAAACAGCATGATGCAATACTCTGATTAAAAAGTGTTCAATTCATTTTTTTGGGGGGGGCAGTGGATATTGCTGTTTCTGCACATAGCAAACACAAATGTCAAAACGCTGAAAATGATACAAAAGTATCCATTTATTTTATATAGTGCTCATTAGTATAGAGGCAGATGTGAATTCTAGTCCAGTCGACAGGTGAACGGCTTTCCTGTTGCTGGGCAGACTGCGATGATGAAATAAGCAACAATGTAAATAACAATGAAGCGGCGCCTGCAGCTGTTTGGTGTTTTTTTTTCCATATTTGGCACAAAATGGATGCCGAGTCAGAGACGGCAGCATGGAACAGGGTTGGTCAGATGAATATTTAAGTGTCATGGGGGTCAATACCCCGAGCTTCATTCAATAACCACGACACAATGTGCCCCCTACAGTGTGAGAGGAGGCCATGAAATAATACTAGACCAGAAGGGAACTGTGGAACTACAGGGGTTAGCTGCTGTGACACAAAATGGCTGACTCCAGAGAGGATCTGGCATGAAATGCCATTTGTCAGACAGACACTGGCTGGCTGTGTGGGGGGTGGAATTGTGTATCTCCTAAAGTGTGTGCGCTACGCTAAAAAGAAAATAGAAGCTTCTGGCTGTAATGTACAGACTCAATGCTGCCAGAACAGCACATTTCATCATTTTTGGTTCTTTGATTTCTTTTGATTCGTGTGTGTTTCACAGCACATTCATGTTTCATAGCAAAACAGGGAAACTGCTGAATCTGACAGAACATGTCACATTTTCATCAATTCCTCCTTTTAATAATGAACCAGTGATGATCAGCTGCTGAAATGCAAGTCCTGAGCCTCATTTGGCACTTAATGTTGACACTCCCAAAGATCTGCTTTTGATTCGTCCGGTTTCCCCGTGACTGTGTGCAACCACTGGCAACAGTCACGAGGCATTTGTTGTGTTGTTTAATGCTGCGCGCCTGTCAGCAGCAAACAGCAGAGAGAGTATCAGTGCATAAAATGCTGATCAGAATATGGATTATGGCATGGATGTGGAAACGATTTATTATTTACTTGTTTTTTATCATTGTGAAATAAGGCAAAAACTAGCAGCCCAAATTTCAAGGAGCTTGAAAATGTGATGGAACGATGATGCAGAGGGAGAATCAGCTGATTACAGATCGGACTCCTTAAAGTGAGGGCGAGAGCGTCGGCTTTATAAGGGCTTAGAACAATGATATTTTCCACGTGCATTGCCTCAAACTTTGTCTTCTTTTTTTTATTGACGCTCTCGTTCTTGGAGCTCCTTGACTCTTGTTTATTTTTGTTTTTGCTGAGGACACAGGTACACTATGGTACAGGTACACATGACATTCAGATCCTTTGAGTACCTCCAACTCCTGCATCGGTGGTTGCAGATGTTCTTGACAGAAATGGGCTTTCACTGTATCCCTTTTTCCTGAGAGTGTGTCCACCTTTCTCACAGAACATGAACTAGCTTCTGACACTCTGGGGCAACACTGCCATGGAACACAATAGGACAGAGAGACACTGCTCACCTCTGGGGGGTCTAGCGGAGCTGGGTTTCCCTGTGGAGTCTGGGCACTGCCCACTGAGTTTCCCATGACCGTTCACTTTTAAAGCTTTGAAACATGTCGGCTCATAAAGGCCGACGCACAATATACATGACAAAACACAACGAGGAGATGGTACAGTGCTTTGGGCCCAAACTTTTTTCTTTATGCACTCCTGGAATAACTTGTTAATGAAAAGCGTTTTCTCTGCTCTTTAGTCCACCTTCATACATCGTTTTCCAAATAATCGACTTTTTAATAACAAAGAGAAACAAAGGTTTTTGATGCGTTTTCTTTTCCCTCGGTCACTATGACTTCATTAGTTTCACCGGCTCTGGATTTTTGAATCATTCCTCTTTTTCCCTTCTTTTAACTTCAGCTCTCTCTGCTCTGCAGGTTTGGATATTCTGCACTCTTTGAGAAGGAGAAAGGTCTGCTCGGGCTAACATCTCAAGATCACACCAGTAGGTTTTTAATCTTCTTTGTCAGTTACAGTTTTACCAATAAATATTGGCATTTTCCATTTTAACAGTGTGGAATGGTTCGGTCTCTTATTATAACTGCATTAGGAGTGTAGAGGCCTCAGTCCGAGCTGAGTGACTCCATTAATGAATGTAATCATGCGTTCTGTACAAATAAGAGTCCACGCTCAGCCCCCAGCATCAAAAACAAAGTGTGACCCTACAGTAAAATGGAAAGTATGTCAGCTTACAGATCAGCACACACACACACAGACACACAACAGACTGTAGGCAAGATTTACCCACCAACACCCTCCCACACACACACACACACACACACACACAGCCTGTGCATGGCATTAAAAAATGTTTGAAACAATGAATCAAAATGAATAGTTGTTATAATTAATATTGTGACAGTTACAGCCCTTCTTGAGGACTGCAGTGTAACTCCTACAGATGCATCCTCCTTCGCATCATTCTGCTCATTTTCTTACAGAAGTTTAACTTTTTATCGGGACGCCTCTTAAAAGTTCAGTTGCTGCTGTTGCAGGACCATGTGTCAGGATCATGTCAAGTCCATGTTGGGATGGCTATGCTAAATTCATATTCCGCATAACAGGAAATGATGTCATTAAACAGGGGACATAATCTCATTGCAGTTCTGCTTGTTACTTGGCTGCTGAATGTTAGAGTGGAAAATCCTCCTGAGAGGTCCTGCTGAAAATGCTTCCTGCAGAGGAGCTTCACCGGTCACCTTTATGGAAGTCAAAATGCCAGCTTTTACATGCTTTATGTGCAACATAAAGGTTCACAAGCTGAGCACTGTGGCTCAGTTCTGTTCTGCAGCTTTGGTAGATCTGTGGTTTCAGCTGACTGGCAGTTATGTGCAGTAGGCAAGTATTGCCATATCAGAGAAGGAAAACAATGCTACTGTATGCAAACACAGGTGTATGCTTTTTTTTGGACAGTATTTGTGATTAGCTGGCCTCTGTGGCCCTGAGGTTTACTCCTGGTATCTAGCTAACGATCGCTGTTCTTGGCCTAACCTAACAGTAACCATGGATACAACAGCCATCGTTTCATTCAGTGTTAACAAATGTTACAATAAAAACTGTTCAACAACACATGAAGTAAACACTTTACTGTCTGCCATTGCTTGTGCAAGCGTGGCATCATCTTCCTCATGTGTCTTCTCTTTAACTTCCTGTACTTCTTTATAATGTACAGAGTGAGTGGATCGCGGCTCAGGCACAGAGAAAACACCTTGGACTGAATGCTTGCTGACAGTTGTTAAACTCTGAAATGTGGCATTTGAAAGTAGCTGCCGCTGTAAAACAACATCGGCTCACTTTAAACGTGTGCAGCAACATGAGGGGAATGATAGGAAGGGCCACAAGGTGACATTGCGATTGCGTGAGTAAGGAAATACAGCACACGCACACACACAATATCTCTTGAAATGATTGTGTATTGTTGGGTAGGTTTATGACTAAGAGGATGCTGCATCAGCCAAATACACTTACTTTGTGAAGGTACCGTAGCAAAACAAAATAAAACAGCAACCTTGGTTTTAACCGCTTTTTCAATCCCAGAAAGGTGATTTAATCTTTTACACACTGACACAAAAAGAATGAGAGTATAACCTGATACGCAAACAGAGAGAACTGTTAGCGTCTTCTTTTTTTCACAGTGCAAAGACCACTGAAAACATAAATTTGCATATTTTTCTTTGATGATGTGACATCATCTATTGAATACGCAGGAAAGGGGGTACAAAACATAAAGGAATGCAAGAATATTTAGACGAATCTGAAGTCTACGACCTCCATATACACAAAGGTGATTTTCACTATTGAGGTGCAAATGAATAGTGCACGAAATTGTTAAGCATCTTTGGATATATTGAAAAGCACTATATAAGACTAATGCATTATTAGTACCTGTTTAATTTCTTACTGGCTAAAGGAGGAAAGAAACACTAAACCATGCTTTAACAGTTTGTAGTATCCAAAGTATCTTCATGCATGGATAGAATATCATGGATGCATAGAGGTTTGTGACAGTCCTCCTCACCAACAACTCCTTGGTTGTTGGTGCGACTGCACGCTGTCATAATCTTCCCCATTCACTCAGGGTAGGACGCAGCAATGTGCACACTCTGTTTTTGTGTATACGTGTGCGTGCTCACACCTGTGTTTGATTTCCTTGTTTGCGCTTATCCAGGGCTGTTGGTGAAAAAGTGTATACAGCACATATGCTGTGCTTGAAAAATGTATATGTGCAGGTGTGTGTGTGTGTGTGTGTGTGTGTGAGAGAGAGAACCCCCTCTGGTGCTTATTTGCCGTCTCTGTGACAGAGCATACAGCTGCATCTCAAGACAAACTAGGCCAACAGCAGCTCTGTGGAGATGGAGCTGCTGACATTTGGCACCTGTTATCCAAACCTCTCAAGACTTTGTTATATCACAAATTCTCAGGTGTAAGGAACTCTCTTTGTGTGGTTTCTATCCTGACCTGAGTTTCTTTCCCCCACTGCTTGGTTTGTTCTCCTTGCGAAAGACATTAAAGCAGATTGGAGGCAAGATTCACCCAAAGATATTGCTTTAAGAGCTTGTGCACTCTTTATGTGTCGATATGAGCATCAGCCGAATGTGCAGGCTGCATGCTTATGCATTACTGTTGCTATTTTTACGCTGCTAAAAAGCTAGTTCTTTCAACGCTCTTGCTATAAGACAGTGATTCGCTGTGGACGCTTTGGTTGACTGAGAATCTATATGCAAGGCCTTTTTTCCTGAGAAGATACAGCCTAAGGCCAGAGGTCTCCTTGTTCCTGATTATTTCAGTTGCAGATTGACGAGAAGAACGTACGAGATATCAGGGCTCTTGCAGTCCCACAAGTGATGTCATATGTAACAGATAACAGATGCTGTGAATGAAGCTGACACTTTCAGTGCTCACGGAGCGAGAGAAGAAAATCTCTCCCAAGCACGTCCACAGTGTTCGATATGTCATGCATCTGTGTCATTCAAAGGGAATTTCTTCAATGCATCAACGCGACATCGCTGTCACGACACAGCAGATGCTATTCTGAGTACCATGAGGACACAAGTCCAAAGCCGTGTACGTGAAATTATTTTGAATAGCCTTACCCGGATAACCTGTAAGATTAAGGCAGCACAAGTACCACATTCCAGGTATGTTTTATGTCAGAAAGAACGGCCAAGAGAAACGGTAATGTCTGGCATGGCTTGGACCTGACCTTCTAACCAGCCCTGTTTTGGAGGTTTAGCCTTACAAAAATGGGGTTTGATTTTTATTTTTTCACATGATGATGGATCATTTGAGTTCTAGATTGTGCATCTCAAACCAAACTAGGACAAAGCAAAGCTTTGGAGATGCAGAGGTGACATTTAGTATTCACAGCAACTCTCTACAGACTTCCTCTCAGAAATTCTATTCTTATTCTTTGTTTAATTAGCTATGTTTATTTCTTTCTACTTTTTCTTACTTTCTTGCTGGCGGCCATCGGAACACTAAAGCATGCGATGAATTTGACCTTTTCTCTTGTCCCATATACACATCAGACCTCCCTCTCCCCAGCCACCTCCCTCAGCTCATCCAAAGGGACACCAGAGCGTTGCCAGGCCAGCCGAGAGATATAATCTCTCCAGCTGGCTCCTTTCGATGTGGAGGAGCAGGGAGAGGCCAACCTCCCTTCAGAGGAAGCTCATTTCTGCTGCTTGCATTCACAATCTTGTTCTTTTCGGTCACTACCCAAAGCTACCCATGGCTGAGGGTAGGAGCGTAGATTGGCCGGTAAATCAACAACTTCACTTTTACACTCTGCTTTCTCTTCACCGCAACAGACCGTTGCGGCACCCACGTCACTGCCGATCTCTCGCCCCCTTCTCCCATCACTCGTGAGCTCGTGAAGTCCTGAGAGGGCACTCCGCCCAAATAGCTTTGTAACTGATTCTTTAACACAGGTTTTGCCACGTTTGAGCCACAAGATCAGGGCTGTTTCTGTCGCTGGGTAGAGCTAGTCCTGCACTAAACACAGGGGTGGGATTCTCAGGTCCTCCAATCCCAAAGCTGAAGTTTCTTTTGGCAAGAGAGTGAGGCCGATCGAGAAAGTGCTGTGTGTGTATAACAGTGAGCGTTTGCTGTAGTCTAAAGCACAGTGAACAGGCAAGCGCTTTCTAAAGGCTGTCAGTTTAACACTTAAACACTATTTTAACGGTTATCCAAAAAATGATTTGTTAAATCAGCTGTTAAATCAAGATCTGCCAGGATAACGTCTAATGAGATAATCAGTGACTCCACTTGTTGTAAATGATCAGTGCCCCCTTCATATTTGTCACATTTTTCAAATCACCAACAAATTTTAATATTAGACAAAGATATGCCAAGTAAATACAAGAAGCAGTTTTTAAATGATCATGTCATTTAAACCTACCTACCCTATGTGAAGAGGTAATGGCCTCTAACCCTAATAGCTGGTTGTGCCACTCCAAAAACCTTCATTTGGTTGTTTTTGAGCCATTCACAGTTGCTGGTATTTTCACATCTTTTTCCTGCTGCATAGTAATTCTCCTGGTTTGGCAGCTGTAACACCTTCAATAAATATCGTCTGAATAGGTTGGTGAAGACTGCCAGAAGGCTCATCTCTGCCACGCTCCCCTTGCTGCTGGACATCTACAGTGAGCGCTGCATCCACAGAGCATCAGCTGTAGATCCAGCAGCTTCTTCCCACAAACTGAGGGCACGAAACAAACTGTGACCAGGAAGCTTCTTTGAGCATTTGTGCCATTCGGGTTTTGCACACTCTTAATTGCACAGTACAACATATGCACTTAGGCTCCCACTGCTCATTATGAATGCTGGGTTATGCACAAACTGAGTACCCAATATTGTCTTTTAGGATTTTCTGGTAGAGAGAAGAATTCAGGGTTCCATCAGTGACAGCAAGACATTCAGTTCATGGAGCAACGATGCAGCCCCAGATCATCAAAGGACCACCACCATCTTCTACTGTTGATATAATGTTCTTTTATGAAATGCTGCATTAGTGTTATGTTATGTAAAACTGAACTTTTGTCATCCCAAAGAAGGTTTTCGTGAAGGTCTTGCAGATGTTTTTTTGTCAAAAGGCCATAAATTTGTGTTCTTTTTGGTCAACACTGAATTTGGCCTTGGAGCTCTGCCATGGATGCCATTTTTGCCCATTTTCTTATTGAATCATAAACACTGACATAACTGGAGCAAGTGAGGTCTGCAGTTCTTCAGATGTTGTTCTGGGTTCTTCTGTGACCTCCTGGATGAGTCGTTCTGGGAGTAATTTCGGTAGGCTGGCCACCACCATCAAGGTCCACCACTGCTGCACGTTTTCTCCAGTGGTTGCTGTCACTGTGCTTTGGTTTGTGGGTTGGAAAGTATCACATAGCCTTGGAAATAGTTTTGTGACACTTTCCAGACAGTAAGCAGTCAATGACTTTGTTTCTCATGTCTTCTGGAGTTTAGATAGTGGGTGCTTTTTGTGATGTTACTTCACTTTGACAGGCAAGTGATTTTCTTGATTCAACAGGTCTGACAGTAGTTTTAAAAACTGCATTTGTATTTACTTGGTTGATCTTTGTCTAATTTGTTTGATGATCTGAAATATTTAAATGTGAAAATAAAATAAGAAGTCAGGAAGGGGCAATACTTTTCACAACACTGTATAACTTTAAGACTGTCTGCCTGCATTATAGCAGAGCCATCTGCATGGAAGGACGTTAATGAAAAGAAATAAGACAATATTACCCTTGTTTCTCTAACTGTCTTACTCCAAAACATGCTCTGTGTGTGAGAAACAGTACTTACAGGCTCTCGCTTGCTCTTAGTTTCCATGATTAGAACCATGCATTCTGCAGATCTGCATGATTATGCAGTAAACCGATATGTCCAACCGCACAGAAACAGGAGAGCAAATATTAATGGTTGAGGTTTTGGAAAACTATTTCACCTTGCATTGAAATATGTACACACAGGATTGGACAAGCACGGGGAGTGTGCACAGTGCGATAACTTTATCTCAGCGTGGGAGCACGTTTTAGGAGAGTGACGTGCCTGGGGGGGAAGGTTGGGAATGAGACCACATGCTGAGAAAGAGAACGCTTGACCCAAACAGAGAGCGGGATGCACACACACACACACACACACACACACACACACAAATGCGCATAGCTTTACAGTACAAACAGAGCTTTATGTCAGAAAACACACACACACACACATAAACTGTCTGCTCCACCCTTCCAGTTGTCAAGGGAGAGTACCTGCTTTGACCCTTACAGGGCAACAGATGAATCATCTGTTTTCTGTCTTTGCCCATCTTCCTCATTGCCTTTTGTCCATTCTCTTTTTCTGGTATTCCTATGACTGCATGGTGTTTCCATCTGCCTACCAGTTACCATGGCAAATGACACACAAAGAGCACGAGTTGCGGGATTATAGATCTGTCCATCTCCCTTGCACTGGTACGCATGCAGTCATAGCATCACTCAGCACACACTGACCTTTTGTTACAGACAGATTTAACAAAGTGTGAAAGAAAGAAGAAAAAAAGGCTGAAGTTGGAAAAAAAGAGAAAAAGAACAGCAATTAAAAGATAATTATCTGCTGGAAAAGGACTGGAACTTTCGTAATTTCTGTAATGCTGTAAGAAAGCAGAACAGGGAGAGCAAGTTGATTCCCTGCAGTGTAAATGTCAAACCCTTGCTTTGACCTTCTGCTATTTTCTTCTAGCTCTATTGCTACAGTGTGTCATTCTAATCAGACTGATTTCTTACAGTGGAACTTGAGTCTCTGATGACATGATCAAGATTTCATAATTATGCAATCACAAAGATTTGTCCGTAATTTGCAAAAAGCTGGCAAAACTGCCCAATCCTTGGAATTGCTCCATAAATGGTTGAAAGTGAAGAACAGCTCATATAAAGAAACCAGTAAAGAACTCCTCCCTTAAACACAGGTCAACACAAAGGTGCACAGAATTGGAGGTGCCACCATACAGATTTATGAAAGGCTTTCATAAATCTCCACGTGCTGCCTCTCCTTAGGCCGCGCATGCATCCTGGCAATAAAGTCTGCATGTTCAAAATCTCAGCAAGCCATTTCTAACCTTCAACCTGAACTGTAGCACAATATTTTTTTCAGTATGTGCACTGATATGCACAAGTTTTCTGAACAAACTCGTTGATTTGAGTAGTTTCGGTTGACTATGCATATGAATAAACCTTATGAACACAAAGAAACACACTTAACCTTTTGATGGGTGAGATGTGCAAAGATTTGATAGAAACCAAACTCCTCTGGCTCGCTTTATCATTTTTTATCACGTATACATGTACACTGGTAGTTTCACAGCAATTTTGAATCGAGTCCCGGCTCTAATACTTATCTATTTTGTTATCAGATAATGTTAACAAGCTTGATCAACAAGCTGCATCCATAAACTATACAAATGTAACACAGAAATGCATGACTTCTTAGTGCTAAGTAACGGTCACAGCACAATGTTCTTGGATGGTCTGTACCACACAGCAGGCCATTTTATTTTTTCAGTAACTCCATTAAAATACTCCGGAACGCATCAACAGTTCATATAAAGGGGAGAGCTCCATTTTAGTGACTCCATGCCATGCCCCTAAGTCTAGTATGAAGATAGTTGAGTTATGTAGGAAATGTAATCCCTGTAGAGTTGTTATTAAGGTGGAAACTATCCATAGAAGCCAAAATCTTTCTTTTTTTTAATACCAGGCTATACCTGGCTTTGTAATGCTGTAAACATATAGCAAAGCAATCTCTGAGGATAGACTCAGTGTTAGAGCCAGCCTTAAGTGGCCATTAGAGGAACTGCAACTCTGATTAGTTTTAATTAATTAATTTATTTATTTATTTCGTGGGGGGGGGGGGTCAAAGAAAAAGCACAATGTTTCAAAGTTTTGTAAATTTGTGACTTTCATCTTAGAAAATTATCTTGAAGTATTTGTTGTTTCAGCGTAAATTGCAGCTTTAAATCATTAACTCTTGGACCCTCTGCCATGTCAGGTGCCTTATTCAGTCATTTTGACACATTTATACATTTTGGATCTGTCTGCTGGGCTTGTGATATATCACTACACTACATTACATTCTTACCAGGCGCTTTGTTAGGTACACCTGCTCCTTAACATGAACATCCAACCAATCATATAGCAGCAGCTAAGTGCATTTATGGTCTAGATGACCTGCCAAAGTTCATATCAAGCAGTGGGGAAGAAAGGAGATTTAAGTGACTCTGAATGTGGCATGGTCGGGCTGGTCTGAGTAGTTCAGAAATTACTGATCCTGCATAATCAGCTCTAGGATTGACACAGCATTGTCTGAAAAAGAGAAAATATCCATTAGAGGACTTTTGGGATGTTGTGAAATTGGCGATTCGCATCAAGGATGTGCAGCCAACAAATCTGCAGCAAGAGCATGTGCTTGTCGGGTGTGGATCAAAATCTCTGAGGACTGTTGAACCAATGTGAAAAACATAAGAGACAAGAAGGGTCAAACCCAGTACTAGCAAGGTGTACCAAAAAAGTGCCCGGTGAGCATATACAGTATCACTACATTTGCTCTTATTTTTTCTGCCTGTCTTTCTTGACAATATTATGATATTGTATATTTATTCAATATAAACTAATATAAACAACATATGCATGCTAGTAATAATTAATGTGTTTTATGTTATCGGATATATTCCTCTGTGCTGCAGAGGTCCGTTGTCAAAAACTATAGGAGCACATCAGTGAGTCTCACTGTTCTACTCAGTAGCATGCCTCTTCATTAAGAGCACACAACATTTAGGGATTTTTACTTAATCTCACAAATGCTTTACCTTCAGTAAAGTATGTATACCTGTGGCAACTTGCTCAGCAACCATCACTGTATAGTGATGTGGTGCTTACCACTGCTGCCTCACAGTTAGAATACCATCTGGAATTCCTGGGTTCGATTCCACCTTGGCCCAGACCTCTTGCTGTATGGAGATTACATGTTCTCCCCATGTCTGCGTGGGTTTCCTCCCCCAGTCTAAAGATGTGGACTAAATTGCCCATTCAGAGTGAAAATGGTTGTCTGTCTCTCTGTGTTGGCCCTGCAACATGTTGGTGACCTATTACAAGGTGTACCCTGCCTCTCGCCATATGACACCTTGGATAGGCTCCAGGTCCCCCGCAATCCTGAACAGGATAAGCGGAAAAGAATGAATGGATGGACTTGAGTATTTACAGCTTTCAATCAGAAACGTGATGGGGGGTGATCTGGATCCCAGTGCAATCTGATTTTTCATTATGCCGCCAAGCACTGCTGTTTGACCGTGAAAACTCCTGCTAAGTAAATACAAGAGAAATGAAAAGGATTCAGAGTGTCAAGGGACACTCTGATTTCATGTGACATTCACACAAAAAAATCCTACAAATATTCCCACTGAGTGTCAAGCACACGCATGATCATCTACATGCAAAGTCTTCACAGAGGTGAGTTTTGCAACTGCTTATTTAAATTTGTTGAATTTCAGTTGCGCACAGGGATTGCTGTCTCTGATATCCTGCATTTAGAAAATATGAAGGGTGTCTCTGAAGAAATGTTATGTGCAAGGTTTTTCTGCCTTTCCATGTGATGGAGCAGCAGTTGTAATGTGCTGAAGGCACTTTATCCTTGAGCCAACTGTTTGCCACTGTTGTTGCCAAGCCGAGACCAAGTCAAGACCAAGACCAGAGTATATCGAGACCGAGACAAGACCAAGACTCAGGATCCAATACCAAGTCGAGACCAAGACCAAGTCTCAAGTACTGATTTGCCACTATATAAATAAAACACTTAAACTTAAATACACTGAAGGCTAATCAGAATGACAAGACATAGCTAAAGAAAACAAGTTATAAGCATAGATAAAATGAATTAGTGAGAACAATGGGTTGGACCATTTACATGGACAACCTATTGCAAGAGCATATGGGGGCAGGAGAGCTCAGGAGGAGCCACTCCGCTAACTGAGGAAGCTCCTCTAGAGTATGGCTGGTAGGCAAAAAAGGTATGTGGGACCAAAAAACTGTGCATGAGTCCGGCAGTGGAGGCAGTATCCCCAAAGAGATTGGGCACAATATTAACAGATAAGGCAGAAGCCTGTGGGAAGCCAGGCAAAGGCTTCCTTCCGACAGGAGGACGTATCTCCTTGGAGATTAAGCCGAAGAAGCACTCAATGGAGAAGGCTCTTGGCAAAGAAACTGAGGAGATGCCCAGTGGGGCATGCTCTGCTGAGGTGACTGAAGAAAAGCCCAATGTGGTTATGGTGAGGGGAATGTAGAGCCTTGTGGGGCAGGTTCTGGTTGAGGGAAAAGGTGGTCTCTGAATTCTCTGGCAAGAGATGCTAGCAGTTCAGGAAAAGACACAGGGGAGGAACCAGGCAACTCAGGAGCCAATTCAGGGAAGGCCACAGGTCTGAGGAACAGGCACAGCCATTGGAGATGTTGGGGCCTGCCATGTTTCTGGTATGGAAACTTGAAAGCCTGAGCCAGGCTGTGGCTTAGGAGCTTGAGAGGCACTGTGTCTTGAGGAATTGGGGTGGCCAGCTATGACTATGCATCTGAAACTGGGGTGGCCACCGGAAAGCACAGACACCAAAGAGATGCTGGGGCACGTAGACACCATGTTGCAGAGGCATGTCAACCAAGACAGCCCTACAACATACAGAACCTTCAGGAAGTCAAGGTGGATCTTATTTCACCCCACACAAGCCTTGCCACCTGTTTAACCATCTCAGTGACCTCACCCCAAGAGATGGGTGAGTCATCCCCCTCGTCCTCAGACTCTGCTTCTGCTACAGAAAGCATGTTAGTGGGATTAAGGAGGTCCTTGAAGTATTCCTTCTCGCGCCGACTATAGAGTCAGTTGGAGTCAGTAGTGAGTAGAGCATCGCTTTGCTCTACTGAGTTGCCTGACGGTTTGCCAAAATTGAGTCAAGGCCATCTGCCAAAAATCTTTTTCCATGAACTTCTTGCGCACCCGAGTTTTTGATTCGGCCACTGCCCTAGCAACATTCCACTTGGCCTACCAGTATTTGTTATCTGTGTCCAGAGTCCCACAGGCTAACCAAGCCTGATAGGACTCCTTCTTCAGCTTGATGGCTCGATTTACCTCCGCTGTCCATCATCTGGTTTGGGGATGACCACCACAACAGGCACCACCTTGCACCAGCTGCAGCTCCATGCAGCAGCCTCAAAAATGTAGTTTACCTCGGAATGCTGTCAAAGTTCTGCCAGAGGTGGGAGTTAAATTATTAATAAATAAATTATTTTTAAAATATTCTCTGCTAAACACCTCAGCTAACGTGTGATATACAAAAGTTATTTAGGATGTTAATGAAAGCTTTAATGACTGAAACTGCGTTTTCAATTAATAAAACAGGCAATTGGAACAGGTGCAAGTTTCACCAGGACGTTCAGATTAGCATCTCTGAGAAAATGCTTGGTTGACCAAATGTGTAAAATTTAACCCACTGTTTATACACCACGTCAATTTTTCATTGTTTTTAAATTGCCCTCCAGATATTGACAGTTAACGAGTTTTTATTAAAAAAAATGTTTAATGTAAATCAAGATTGTATGTCTGTGCTTCTGAGCTCACTCAAAGCTTTTGTGGTTTTCACAGGACCGACACTACAAACATAGCTTGCCTTTCTGTAAAAGGCAAGCAGAGACACCACTGAGAAGAAGTCATAAAAAGATAGCATAGGGAGACTGAACAAAACACAAACTTAGGGAGAGAGAAGACAAAATTTCATGACAAACAGCAGTGGTTCATAAACACATGGGGAGAGAAAATATGTAAATGGAGAAGAAGAAATCTGGGTTTGCTTTCTATCAGTGACAATGTGATGTCCCAGCTTTGTACGACTTTTTTATAGAGCAAAAACGTTTTTTCATGCCAAACGGAGATCTTCTAAACGAATGCAACAGCATTTCCTCTCCAGCTTACAAGTCATTGGTTTTAAACTATAAACAATAAAATATGCTGTTTAAAATAATAGATTAAGTTATTATCTCAATTGGTAGATAACCCACTCTGCCACGTGAGCCATATATAGCTTAGATTAGGGTTTCCTAATTCAAGAGTGCTGTGGCCCAGTTAAAAAACAGAAAATCACATGCCTGTGAAATTTACCTGGCTAGAAGCCTGCCTTCACCCTCTTCAAAATACACGAGAAAGCAACATATTTCCCTGAAAATAAATAACACAGGCTGTTGCCTATAACTTGCTAATACCACACAGTCATTTGTACAGTCCTAATGCCAATATGTGACCTACTTGCCACGGTAACACAAACTTCAATACAAGAGCATTACATTTAGGTCAGAGTAATGAGTAACCTTTTAACCACCAGTTTTAATTCATTTTTATATGAATATATTTAAACGTGCAGCCATGCATACTTGTGAGTAATTTCAAGCTGAATATCTGTTCTGACAGCAGCCCACCTGCAGCCCACACTTCGAGAACTCAGCCACCCTTGAGACCATATCTCATTGTGATCTTGAGGCTTCCAGGCCGTACTCGGCACAGACTATTCCAGCCACTTGATTATGACTTTCCATATATGCCCTGCTCAATATCATCCAGTCTTCTATCTGCCGGTGGTACACGCCATGCAGGGGCCTTCCCTGCCTTGTTGTTCCATCCAGGATAGTGGTTCTGACACTCACTAGTCCTCTGCCTCCTTCCTTCCAATCACCATACAGTCTGTCTGTGAAGCCCTCCATGCATGGCAAGGAGCTTTCTTGTCTTGATGTCAGTGGCTTATCCCAGCAGGACATCAGATGACCGGCAGGGTGTAGGTGCTGATAGCCCGGATCTTGTTCTTCCCAGTCAGCTGACTCCTCAGGACTTGCTTTACTCTCTGCAGGTACTTGGCAGTTGCAGATTTCCTAGCAGCCTCTTCATGGTTCCATTTGCCTGAATTCCAAGGTACTTGTAGCTACCCTTAATAGCTTAAAAGCCTCCTTTCTGGTAGTGATATACCAAGAATAAAGTTCAACACAGCCAGACCTTCTATGCTTTAGCTGGTTTTACAAAACCTAAACCATAGCTGGAGATATCAAATTCTCTGTTAAGCCAAGCTTTCTGCTTCAGGCTCTGTGTGCACTCACATAAAAAGGGCCATATCATGAGTCATAATGAAACTCCTATGAGTACAGCCAAGTCCAATCATAGACATAATCAAATGATGATGAAAAAAATGGTGATAAAAATCTATAAAGAACATAAACATTTAACAAAATTCAATACTGTTGCATATTAGAAATTTGATGCTTCGGAAAATTGTTGACATGCTAATTTAGCACACAGAGTGGAAGAATAAACATTTTAATGCGACTTAATTATTCTGATGCTAAGTGCGCTCCTGGTGTTGCTATTTATTTCTAACATAACACCTTCACATTAGACCTCTGAAAATTTAAACTAGAGGCATTTAAACATTAAAAATAGTCTCATAGTCAGAGGTGGGAAGTAACGAAGTACAAATACTTTGTTACTGTACTTAAGTAGATTTTTTAGGTATCTGTACTTTACTTAAGTATTTATTTTTCTGACTACTTTTTACTTTTACTCCCTACATTTTTACCCAAGTATCGGTACTTTCTACTTCTTACATTTTCAAAACAAGCTGGTTACTTTTGGTTTACCGCGTCAGTGAAAAGTTTGCGCGCCGTCCAACATCAATCAATCTGAGCCGCCGTGATTGGTTCCGATGTTGCAGCGTCTGTGTGCGTCCACACCGAGCGACATGGCGGGGCAGAGGGCACACACACACACACACACACACACACCACAGCAGAGGGAGGGGCTCCTGCAGAGCTCGCCCGGAGCAAAGAGCTGGCCGACGTTGCGCTTTAATACACGCGGGAACGGTGAGACAAATGAGTGAGAGAAAACGTAAAGCACAAAAAGTGTGTGCAGTTTGTCACGCAGTGTGTCTGCTACAAAGACAAGAAATAACATTAAAAAAAGCAAAAATAAAGGGGCCCTGGCCAGTTTTTTATTAACAGATTACTTAATAAGAGTTCTTTATGCTTCCTTTAGTTTGTAAGCTGTACATTTAGCTGTAAGGTCCTTTTATCCATAGGGCAGGGGTATTGAAGTCCAGGCCTCGAGAGCCCCTGTCCTGCAGGTTTTAGATGTGTCTCTGCTTCAACACA
>VUQK01041267.1:0-16778 GCA_015106715.1 Bujurquina vittata
TTTTTTTTTTTGGCCCCCCCCCCCCCCCCAAACCGAGCCAGATTCCTCCCAAAGGACACAATAAAGAGCCTTGAACCTTAAATATGTTCGACGGTTGCTGTTGTGTGTTTGCAGCCTCTCCTCGAGCTTCTTCCTGTCATGAGCCTCTTTGGCTCGTTGGCTTCTCTTGAAAATCGTAGGGTCATAATAATGAATGAATTTGATTTACGAGGGCGTCTTCGAAGTATCAAAACCGTTACAATAAGAATCCGTACGAGCATTTGATATTCTTGATCATATTTTATTCGTGCCCTCGTGCAGTCAGTCTTATTGTCCAGGCTCTGGGATATCACTGATATTTCTTTCTGTGCCCAGCACATTAAAGCTGAGAGGAATTTTAACGGGGCATTAATTTTGTGAAGAAACTGCTGCTTTCAAATCTTTGCCTCCTGTTATCTTGTGGATTCAGAAATCTCAGAGACAGAGAATTGGCTCACAGCAGAATGTCCCCGCGCTGATTTTAGCAAACAAAAGCCTATTCAAAGTCAGATTTGGTCTTTGATGTACTTTTTTTTAAATAAAACAGGGACATTGATTTTATAAAATAAATAATAGATGATTTGTGACTGATTGGAAAACTTTAAAAACGAAATAATAAACTGATGGGAGATTCTTGCAGTTTTACTTGACTTATTTCCAAGGCCGACATGTGAATGTTAAACCTGCTCTGTGAATGTCGATGATGTGATTTGCAGGACCCCCAATATCGACCAGCTGGCACAGGAAGGGGTGAAGCTGACCCACCACATAGCTGCAGCGAGCCTCTGCACCCCCAGCAGGGCAGCATTTCTCACCGGACGGTACCCGGTCCGATCAGGCCAGTTCACACAGACACACACGGCGCTTCATGATGGCGAGATGTGTCCACTGAACCTGCAGATCAGGAAACAGTAACAGAATTATTTAAAAGGATTACTTTGAGTCCAAAGACAAACACACTATAGACCTCTTTTTACACACTCGACACAGCCACGCTTTTATTTTCATGCATGTTGATTTTAAAATAAGAAGTTATTTGTTATTTTCTCTGCATTTTTCTGTCTATCAGGTATAGCTGGTTATAGCATCCCAGGGGTCTTTATATTTACTGCAGCATCTGGAGGTCTCTCCAGCCAGGAGATCACATTTGCTAAGGCTGCCAAAGAACAAGGCTACGAGACTGCTCTTATAGGTATGATGCACGCCCGGGATGGACCCGATCCCGGGATGGACCCGATCCTGTTGAGTTGCTGTGTGGAACTAACCTGGTGATTTGAAACAGGGTTTTTCCAACATCTGCAGCTTAGAATGATACGACTTCATGATGATCATTACGTTGCATTAAATGGATTCTGAAACATCAACTTGGCTTCCAATATGAAAACATTACAACTTCTCAGTGTGTAGGGTAGAACGTTTGTTTACAGGGTTTCAGGAGAGTCAAAGGACAGCAGGTATGCTTACGTATCAGAGGAGTCCAAAATGAGGACAAATCTGCATATGCAATGACCTAAACGTACTAAAGGAGGCAAAGAGTGAATGAAAGAATGTAAAACCAGAATGAGGTGGAAGTAGGGAGGAGAAGGGATGCATGATGGAAGGCTTTAAAAGGCCTGTAGCAGATCATTGTGAATGTGAAGAATGAGGACTGTGGACCAATTAGCCCAAAGATCATAGCTAAATAGATCATTGGACAAGAGTGACAAAGATATTCTGAGTTAATAGAGAAGGTGACTGTCTGTATTTATCCAGAGGAGATAAAGAAAAGAGAGCTGCAAGAATGGAGTGGAAACTGGATAGTAATTTTCTGATAGTCACCACCCCAAATTTTGACATACTCCATCTTCCAGAGTAACACTCGGTACTGGAGTTCCACAGGGATGTGTGCTGAGCCCTCTCCTCTACGCACTCTACACCCATGACTGTACCCCTACCAACTCCAGCAACACAATCATCAAGTTTGCGGATGACACAACTGTGGTGGGACAGTTCAGGGACTGGCCGAGGGGTGTGCAGAAAACAATCTCTCCCTGAACTCCTCCAAAACAAAAGAACTGGTCATAGACTTTCGGAGGAAAAGCACAGACCCCGCACCACTCTTCATAAATTTTCTGAGCACGCATATCTCTGAAAACCTCTCCTGGACCACCAACACCACAGCTGTGGTCAAGAAGGCAAAGCAGAGACTATTTCCTGAGAACTCTGAGGAAAAACAACCTTCAGGAGAAGCTGCTGGTGTCCTACTGCCGCTGTGCCATTGAGAGTGTGCTGACCTACTGCATCTCAACATTGTACAGCAGCTGCTCTGTGGCAGAAAGAAGAGCATTATAGAGAGTGATCAAGACAGAAGATCATCTGATCAGGTCCCCCAGACTGCCGAGTCTGCCTCAGCAGGAAAGCCAACATACTGGAAGACTCTTTCCACCCTGGATATCATCTTTTCCAGCAGCTGCCCTCTGGAAAACGCTTCAGGTCCATCACATCCAGGACAAATAGACTAAAAACAGCTTTTACCCCAGCGCTGTATGGGAACTGAACACTGCAAACACACGCACATGAATCATTTTCAAGCTACCAGGGCTTGTGCAATAATCTGTATATTGCCTGCCTCAAATTGATTTATTTTATTCTTTTAAAGACCCTGTGTGTAAATGGACTAGTTCTTATATAGCGCTCTTCTACTCTAGCTGAGCACTCAAAGCGCTTCATACAACATGTTTGCTTTTACCTGTTTTCTCTAGCAAAGTGCTTCCTATCTAACATTCACACTTTGACGGGGCATCACAGAGCAACTCGGGGCTCAGTTTCTTGCCATAGGATTCTTTGGTATGCAGACTGGAGCAGTCAGGAATTGAACCACCAACCTTCTGATTAGTAGATGACCTGCTCTACCTCTGAGCCACAGCCAGTGCCTAATAGGCCAGCCACCCTTTGGAGGAAGCTCATTTCCGCAGTTTGTATCTGCGATCTTTCGGTCACTACTCAAAGCTCATGACTATAGGTGAGGGTAGGGATGCAGATTAACTGGTAAATCAACAGTTTTGCTTTCACGTTCAGCTCCCTCTTCAATTCAATTCAATTCAATTTTATTTATATAGCGCTAAATCAAGGCAGTCACCTTAAGGTGCTTTATATTGTAGCTAAAAACACTACAGTAATTGCCACAACAGACCAGTGCAGCATCCGCATCACTCCAGCCACAGACCCAATCTGTCTGCCACTCACCTTCCCATCTCCTGTCACTCATGAACAAGACCCCAAGATACTTGAACTCCTCCACATGGGGCAGCAACTTGTGTCTGACCCGGAGTTGGCACTCCACCCATTTCTGAATGAGGACCATAGCCTCAGACTTAGAGGTGCTAATACCTGCCGCGTCGCACTCTGCTGCAAACTGCTCCAGTGCGAGCTGGAGGCCACAACAGAACCTCATCAACCACAAAAAGCAGCGCCACCAGGGTGCAGGCCTTCTGCCACTTTGCTAGTCTAAAAGTTATGTACAGGATCATGACAAAGGGCAGTCATGGCGGAGTCCGATACCCACTGGAAATTAGTCTGACAGTTGTGCAGTGATTGAAAAACATGTAACAGCGGGCACCCCATTCTCCCACAGCACCCCCAACAGGATACCCCGAGAGACGCGGTTGAATGCCTTCTCGAGGTCCACAAAACGCATGTAGACTGGATATCAAACCCCCCCCACACACACACACACACTCAATATCCTCGAGAGAATGAAGAGCTGTTCCAGTGTTGTTCCTCTTGGATCTGAGGTTCAACTAATGAACAAACTCACAAGTTCTGGGTGGTAATATTCCAGTTCAGTTAGCTGGAGTTAGCACCAGACAGTCACAGTTCTGTCGAGTTAAATTAACACACGAAACATTACTCAACCAAGCCACTTAAGTTGGATTACCTGTAACTTGTTGTAGTATTTCTCTCTTTGGAAGTATTTCTTCTCAGCACACATCTGTCCAACTATATATGATTTTTTTTTTTAAAGCTATATTTAACCAGGCAAACAGATTAAGAACAGTTTCTTATTTACAACTGCGGCCTGGCCTTGCTTGTGGGATCCTGCCTTGATGAACAATTTAAAACCTTTCCACTAGCAAAGAGGAAAATGAAATTGTGTATTTCAATTTAACTGCGTTTACTGTTTCTGAATTACATTTTTGGTTTTCTTGTCCTGTCCCCAGGAAAATGGCACCTAGGACTCAACTGTAAGAGCACTGACGATCACTGCCACCACCCCAGCGTCCACGGCTTTAATTATTTCTTTGGCATCCCTCTGACCAACCTGCGGGACTGCCAGCCTGGACATGGCACTGTTTTCCAGTTCCAGAAGTATCTACCATACAGAACAGCAGGCATTGCTTTGCTCACTGCAGTTGGACTCCACTACAGTGGGGTCATCACCATCCGCAGAGGACTGATTCTCAGTTTGCTCCTTCTGCTGCTCGTGGTCACTGGTTTGGTGGTAGCATTTACGATGAGTATTCCATATTTAAACTGTGTTCTCCTGAGGGACCATGATATTGTGGAGCAGCCCTTCACGTCTGAAAACCTGACACAGAGGATGATCCACGAGGCAGTTGGCTTTATCGAAAGGTACGTGTCAGCTGTGCTGTTTCACATAAATCACAAAGCCCTCATTTCCACACAGTGCTTATTGCTATGCTACACATATATGCTGCTATATAATACTTTCCTCAAATAATAGGATAATGCTTTGTTCTAAATTGTTATTCCACTAATGTAATGTTGTAATCAGACTCTTATTTGTTTCTGCAGGAATTCACACAGGCCTTTTCTGCTCTTCTTCTCCTTCCTCCAAGTCCACACAGCCATATTTGCTTCAGCAGCCTTCAGAGGAACAAGCCGCCACGGCATCTATGGGGACGCTGTCCACGAGGTGGACTGGAGTGTGGGTAGGTCAGCAACGTCAGTTTAAAAGACAAATAAGGTGTTATAGGTTTGCCTTCAAATCCAGTGAAAAAAGATCAGTGCCATGTCTCCTCTTTGCTGTGTTTTCAGCTTTAAGCTTCAATGACACAAGTGAAGAAAGAGGCTTCAAGAGTAATTAAATCATTTTATGAACGCATACACAGAAGGAAAGTATGTACTCACTGGCAATTAGATCTGAGTATGTTATCATATTAAAAAGGTAGTCATCTTCTGAAGTCTGTGCGACGACCTTAGCTTTCAGCTAACAGTTGAGGCAGCTGTGGTGCTGAAGAGGAGAAACCAACTGATGGGTGACATGTGTTGCAAAACCAGTGATGAGATCAATGGAGATGCAAATTCATTTTCACCACTCAGCAACACACCCACCAAGGAACGTTCTCTGATTATTGATCGCTCTGTTTTGAGAAACATCACGCTAGAGTTGCAACAATTGTTGATTGTCCTCCAGGGGCCAGAGCATCAGCAATCTAGCACAGTCTGTCAAATTGGCACTAATGGATTACACAGCAGCAGGGAAAACATTTCATTATAGTAGTGGTCTTTTTAAAAGTTGTGTAACTAAGTTTAAAGATATAACTCCTCCACTGTAATCTTCAGTGCCGTGTCCCAACACAGTGTACTAATTGCTTAAAGAAGTCATCTCTGTGCTTGTCCTGTTGGACCTTTGACACTGTTTTCCAGAACATTTTATTACAGAGATTAGAGCATGCTGTAGGTATTAAAGGTACTGCACTGCAGTGGTTTGAATCTTACTTATCTAATAGACTGCAATTTGTTCATGTAAATGGGGAGTCTTCTTCACACACTAAGGCTAATTATGGAGTTCCACAGGGTTCTGTGCTTGGACCAAGTTTATTTACATTATCCATGCTTCCCTTAGGCAGTGTGATTAGAAAGCATTGCATACATTTTCATTGTTATGCAGATGATACTCAGCTTTCTATCCATGAAGCCAGATGACACACATCAATTAGTTAAACTGGAGTAGTGTCTTAACCCTTTATTTACCACGGGCCTGCTGGGGGGCCTGTTAACTTCAAAAGTGCTGCCATTCACGGACTTTTGGCAGTAATTACCGTAATAACCCTATGTTGAGTGTGTAGTGCAATTTTTCAGCTTTCAGAAACCATTTAAAATTTTCTGATAGGACAAACAGTTGCGTTATTACAGAAATTCAAAGTGCGTTTGATCAGAGGTTTCAGTGGTATTCATGGTGAGTAAGGGCAGGTAACAGCTGCATCAGCAGAAATTGGACACTGTTAAAGGGTTAAAGAAATAAACGCCTGGATGACTTCTGATTTCCTGAAATCGTGGCTGAGTAGGTACAAGTGAAAAAGTGGCACTGGAATAATTTTTGACCAGGATGTCTCCTTCTATCTCATCCTGTCTCCAGCATCCTCTTCTGTCATGCATGTCCTCCTTCACTACATCCATGAACCTCCTCTGAGGTCTTCCTCTTTTCCTCCTGCCTGTCAGCTCCATTTTCATCGTCCTTTATATCCACCATCTCTCCTCTGCACATGTCCACACCATATCAGCCTCCCCTCTCTAAGTTTACATACAGCGTTGTTGTACAGTTTCTGTATCCCATGTTCTGCTATTCATACTCAAATCTAAACCTCTCAAGTACAAAATATACTGGAGAAGATGAAGTATAAAAGTACTTTGAGATAGCTGTTAGCTTAAACTGCCTCTTTTAAGAAACAGACATTGCTTATCTTGTTTCTGGTAGGAGAACAGAGGCGATACAAGAAAGTGTGTCAGTTGCAGTATCCACTGTGTCTGTTCTCAGGTCAGATCATGGAGACACTGGACAGATATAGCTTGACTGAAAACACGCTTGTTTACCTGACGTCAGACCAAGGGGCTCACCTGGAGGAAATCTCTGCCAGAGGGGAAGTCCACAGGGGTTGGAATGGAATATATAAAGGTACAACATGAAGGAAAAACTCAAAACCTTTTTTGGATTTAATGCTAAAAGGTAAAAAGTCTCCCGCCAGGACATGTCTGAATTTGAACCACTCAGAGCAGTAAATCAGATACAGTGCTAATCCAAAAGCAGGTAGCAGAGTGAGCGCTCAGTGAGGGAGCAAACGATAATTAGAGGGGCTGCGTGCTGTGAGAGAACTCATACATACAAAAGAGCACTGCTAAAATACACAATCCTCTTTCTTAATGTTCACTTCTCCACCCCTTTGTTTCAGCTATTGAATAAAAAAAAAATCTATGGAAAGTGCTGAGATTGGTCTGACAAGCGTCTTACATGAATATGCATCAGCAGCATCACAAAAGAGTCAGGGGAACAACATCAGTGTTTACAACATCCGTAACACAAGGCTGAGTTCAGCCTTCACAGCTGGGACGGATGCCGGTCAGCGTGCTTCAGGGCTTGCATGGTTTCAGCAGCAGGATGACGGTCCCAGCATACGCCAGGCTGAGCAGCATGAAGCTTCATAGCGGCAGCTCAGTTACTTAGAGGGATTCAAGCCTATCAGTTTTTTGATTTTGAGTTTAACCACCACCCTGGGTGTAGCAGTGCTACAGCGATGCACTGGCCAGGCAGGAGTTTGCAGGTGAGCCGGAGGCAGATTTTGATGCTTGCCTTGCTGTAATTCGATGAGGTCAGGGCAGTTCTGAATCCTGACCTGGTTCCTAAAGGCCTGACGTGCTGGCAGGTTCACTGCTGTGGAATCTGGTGAGGAACAGGCAAGGCAGTACTCACACCCTGCCAGGCTCTGCCAGAGGATAGGCACAAGGATCAGCAGAGGGAGAGCTTGGCATTCAGGGTTCTTGAGTGAATCGGGAATGCCTCCTCCTGGAGTCTTTCTGGGGAGGAAAGGAAGCAGTGGAGGGTGAGCAGGTGAGGTGTAGGCAAGTAAAATTCTTCTTCCACAGGAACAAACCGGCTCTGGAATCCAGAAGTGTAATGCTTCTGGGAGCTTCAGCCCACCAAGGATGATGTTTTCACAAATATTGAGTGACAGTGTGGCGAGGGCTGCAAGCTGGAGTAAATACAGAGGTTATAAGAGCAGAGAGCAAACAGCCTTAAGAGTGGGAAACAGTAGGCTGGAGAGAGAGAGGGAGAGAAACCCACCCAGCCCTGGACCAGGACATAGCTTTCCACATTGGAATAACCCTATAAAGCCCAGATAACCGAGATCACAGCTCATTCTCTCTGTAGTCAGCTCTGAATTGCATTGTTTGCTCCAGCAAGCTTTGTAAGAACTTATGGGAGAATAAAGCTCTGCTAAAATAAACCCTTCCCCATGCACGTGAGTGAAACTGCAGATCAAAACATCCTGATAATATTACCATGTATTTGATTGATATGGCAGCAGCTGCTCGTCAGTGTGCACTCTTTGGTCGGTCTTGTTGTCAGTCCAGGCCTGCTGAGTGAATGCATAGGACTGCATTAAGCTGCAGCAGTGTCGCTCTCTCCTCTTCCTGCATGTGTGATGAGCTTGTTTGGTAGTTACATGTGGTGTGAACACAGTATTTTAATTAGTGCTGGGATCATACTTCATGAAATGAAAGTAGTACCCCTTCCTGGCACTATTTTAAAGACTCATTCTGTCTTCTCTCTTTCACATGTAAGACGTGAAAACGTTGAAGATTTATGAGCTCCAAGTCCAGCATGAGCGGCTCATTTGTAATGCTGATGGCAGACACAGCAGCTCAGTATTAATGTAGACAGCGACAGCGGCGCCTGTGCAGAAGGCTCAGCGGGGATTCAGTGTAATGCTGTGGTAGCTGGGTGAGAGCTGTTTTTATGACTCTGTCCTTTTTTTGTTCATCGAGCAGCAGGGAAGTCCACAAACTGGGAGGGAGGAATCAGGGTCCCCGGAATTTTGCGTTGGCCTGGGAAAATCCCCAGTGGCAGACAGATAGACGAGCCCACCAGCAACATGGACCTGTTTCCTACGGTGGTGCAGCTGAGCGGCGCGTCAGTCCCAGAGGACAGGTGAGGCTGCACGGCAGGGGCACTGCACTCCTTCATGTCAGTCACATTGAAAGCAGTGAGAGGCCGAGTGAGTCACAGTGAGGGAAACCCTGAGCAGAGGAAACATGTTTCTAATGAAGAGGGGGTATTACGGTAATCCACAGGCTTTGATCGCACGCTTTCATCAGACGTTGTGATTCCGTGTAATTCCATGTTCCTGCCGTGTCTGCAGGGAGATCGATGGGCACGACCTCATGGATTTGCTGCAGGGGAGAGCTGAAAGGTCGAAGCATGAATTTCTCTTCCATTACTGTAACGCCTACTTGAATGCGGTCAGGTGGCATCCCCGAAACAGTAAGTCTGACACAGAGACTGTAGATTAAAGATGGATGGAGCCTCTATAACTTTGAAAAGTTTAGCTTTTAGAGACTGATCTGACCGTAGTTAGCTGAGAGGGCAACATTAGCTTCAGATACATCCTAATGAGTAAAGAGTAACAGACTAATAAACTACTGAAATCGATCTGGGCCAAACTGGAGGACTAACTCCTTGGATTGGGTCGTAGCGTGCTGTGTGTTTGCAGTCAGAAGAGGCCAGCTTCCATCCAAAGAAGCCTTACGACAGGCAGCCAAGTGAGTGTTTACTAGCTGGGCCGAAAATAAAGAGTGAAGCTGTGGGAAGCGCCATTTTTAAATGTGTTTGCAGCGTTTCTGTTTATTTGAACTCTAACAGTTTTCCCAAAGGGCCCAGCCACAGCTGAGCTGCATCATAGCCCATTATGACCGAAGCAGATATTAGACTGCTGCACATTACAGACTTCACAGAGAATTAGGCCTCAGCTCTGTAATACCTGCGTTTGGGCTTTGCTTTAGAAGGCGTGAGGCCTACATCTGTGTGAGGAAACATGACTGTATGAATTAAAACAAACATGTCCTGCAGATTTCTTACACCAAGAGGCCATTTATGCTTCACTGCAAGAACATTTTGAAGCACATGAGAGCAAAATGAGCAGCGGCCCAGGAGACGCTTTGGCTCGTAATGACAGGCAAATCACCAACTGCTCATTTGGCTGAACTAGTTCCAGGTCGGGCGAGGTGCATGCCAGCCGGACTGAACTTTATGTTCTTATACTGATTAATGCATTCAGTACTCTGGCCTGTACATGTTGAAGGTAATGTCTGAGCAAAGTTTTTGCCACAGTGCATCAGACGTGTCATTTTTAGTGACATTCCTTCCAGAATTACTGCGTCAGTGTCCGCTACACCGGGCGGTGTTGTTTCATTAAAGGAACCAAAGAACAGCACTGGAGACATGTTAAAAAATGGATTACATGTTTGATTTGCCCCTCCCCAAACTGCCACCTTATTGTGTTGGAGGGGTTTGTGGGTCGCAGCGGTAGCAGGGGATGTGCTGTCTGGTCTCCCAAGGCCAATTGGTCCTGGGTGAAGGGCCAGACAAAGGGCGAGTCCAACAACCCCTATGAGAGAGATCAAGGCTACAGTTTACAGGTGTGCTTCAACTATCTCAGCCCCCCCGGGAAGGTCGATGCCAGGCTGCTGGAAAGGAGAATTTGCTGTTTATTGTGGGCTATTTGGTTCAGCGACAGTCCAGGCCCTGTGGGCCGGGTCGTCCTGTGCCGCTGGGGCCTTGTCTGGGCGCCCGGGTGGCGCTGGCCGGTGTCCCTCCTGGTCTCTGGGTCTGTTCACGGTCCCTTGGCTTGTGTAGTGCTTGGGGCCCCTCTGTCTGGGTGGGGCCGGCCGTGCTGTCGTTCTCGGTTGGTTTTTGTGAGGGCCTCGGACTTTCCTGCACGTCTCTGCCTTGGCACGGGGGGTTCCATGGTTTCCACTGTTTTTTAGCCTTTGATATAGATATCAGACACTTGGGTTTTGGTTGCCATCCTGTGCTGTGATGTCTAGACTCAGCACACGACTTAGCCTGGTCTTTGATACTGTTTATGCCCTTGTTTAGGGATCTGGATGCTGGCCTACACCTAGTGTGAAGAATAGGGCTCACCACTTTGGATTCAGTAGGGATCATGTGCATGTTCTCACAGGTGCATGAATACGGGTGCACACACATACACGGGCACACACACACACACACACACACAAAAAGGGGGCCAATGATGCAGAATACCAGCCGAACAGATGCCAGGACTGCAGCTGCTAACACAGATGGAATTTCAACTTCCTGTCTGTTTCAGCTACATGTCAAGATTTTTGTTTTGTCTGAGGACTCCAGAAAAAAAAAAAAGAAAAAAGGAAAATTTAAATTGAAAGGCTGAAACAGTAATGGATCTGATAAACAAATAATCAACCTAACCCTCCAGCATTAATAAGAGTTAAGTTCAGGGGACAATGAAGTATTATGAAGGGGCCCCAAATCAAATCTTGCTTAGGGCCCCTTCAAGGCCTGGACTGCAGGTGGAGACGCAGTAGATGGGGAGAGGAGCTGCCAGAGATGCAGGCTTTGGAAACCGAGGACACGGTGAGTGGGGAAGTGTAGTACATAAAGGTATTAACATTAGGATAATACAGGGATGTTGAGATGATGGAGGTAACGAGCAATGGTGATTGATTAGTATAAATATTTATTGGTATTTACACACTTTCCAATATCTGGCAGCCACGGCACCTCAATCTGTTAAAATAGCAAATGGTCAGACCGAGAAGTGTTGGATGAGCAGTACTTGTCTGTTTTAGGCTGCATTTTAGATATTTAGGTTAAAAGTTAAAGGCTGCACAGTAGTTTGATTTTGCAGCCTCTGTGCTATGTTTTAAAAAGCACTCAAACAAGTGAAAAAAAAGATTTTAAAACTGCTAAATGATAAGTAAAATCTTTACAATTTAAGAATTACTAAACTAAGAGTAAGACAGTGTCAAATTACTTTAAGACATAGTTGAGGGCCGGTCTAAGCCAAAAACAATTTTTTTGTCCCAGTCCAGCCCTGGTTGGTGGGCCTATTTTGGGCCTGTTTTGCTTCCTCCTTTCATCTAATCATGAAGTTACATCACCTTTTTGGTTAAAACTTTATTAACAACTAATATATACAGAACATCTTAATGCCAGGGTTACACAAAAGAAGAAAATAAAAAGCTAGAGGAATATAAAAAACATTAAAAATAAAAATATGTGATATAGTAAATATATTACAAAGTTAGTGATTAACATTTGTTTTAATTGCCTTTTTATCCTCCACTTCTTTAATTGTGGTGCTGTACTGCAGAAGCTCTTGGCAGAAGTAGTTACATTTGGTTTGGAGTCTGCCCCTCTGGTTTTATGAATATGAAATTTTCCAGGAGCAGCAGCAGTTGAATGAAGCAGGTGAGCCATCACCTGTTTGGGAGCCTTATAAGCTGGTTTCCCCCTATGAGGGCTCTCCCCTCCCACATGGCACCTGAAGTTTTCTTTTCACTTTGGTTTGACTGTGTTGGTGTCATTTCTATGTTGGGTCACATGTTTATTCTGCATTAGCACATAAATGGGCCTGATGAAAACTGTTACTGTTCTCCCTTCTTTGATATGCCCTCAACGAGATGGGCATAATACTGTATACGTAATATTAACACCCTTTTGGCTCAGGGAAATCCCTTAGTAAGTTATATTGGCAGTTTATTAGGCTCCATCATACCTTAAAAACCTCATAGTAGCATATTATCCCAACAGAGTACTTTGCTGTCAGACTGCAGGTTTACTTGCGGTCCTAAGAGTTTCTAAAAATAGAATAATGGGGAAAAGACTCCAGCTATCTGGCCCCTCTCCTATAGAGCCAGCTCCCAGTTTAGGATTAGGGAGACCTCTCTAATTTTAAGATTAGGCTTAAAACTATAATTTCTGATAAAGCCCATAGTTTATAGGGCTGGATCATGTGACCCTGAACCATCTCTTAGTTATGCTGCCATTGGCTCGGATTGCTGCGGGACTCTTATGTTACAGTAGGATGCACTGAGCACTTCTTCGCCTCTTTTCACTCCTCATGTTTATACAGTATATCAGTGTAGTAATCAGTGTAATTAACGCTGCACAGTTACTTCTCGTTAATCTGTGTTTTGTCCGGTCTCCCTCGACTCTCTTCTTTGCCCCTCACCCCCCAACTGGTCTCAGCAGATGATTGCCCTCCCTGAGCCTGGTTCTGCTGGTGGTTTCTTCCTGTTAAAAGGGAGTTTTTCCTTCCCACAGTCGCCAAGTGCTGCTCATAGGGGTCGCTTGATTGTTGGGTTTTTTTTCTCCAATACTGTATAAAGTGCCTTGAGGCAACCATTTGTTGTGAATTGATGCTCTATAAATTGAATTAAATATTTATTTTTTTCTTTTTGTTGTGAATAGTACTAACGTAGCCAGAATAAAGAATTTAAATTTGATTCAGGTTTGATTCAATTAGGATTAATTTTCCTTATTTTATACTTAATTTCCAAATGATAATTTATGTATTTTGTGTAAAACTGGAATGTAAATTATCAGGTTGTTAAAACTGTTCAAAACCCAGAAAAAAAATATGCCAGGAACAGATCTGTGACCTCAGTGTCAGCTGCAGTCCTCCTCATTAACAAGTACACAAAGTAAAAGTCCCCAAAGCCACTGGTGAGAAAAACAAATACCTGGGAATGATGACATTTAGTGTATGTGTTTCATAATGAAAGGGAATTTAAGGTGGAAAAAAAACACCCAGGCCTTCACAGTGAAAAGGAGTGTCTCCACACTACTGCTAATCCACAGTGAGGCTAATCTCAAGTAGATGAGACTAACCCAGATCCTGAAAATGGCTTAGTGTGAGTCCCCCTGAAGGCTGAGGTTAATTAGCTTCCCAGGTCTCTCAGATGAAATGTCAGTTGGAGGTGATGGAAACAAAGTGGTGAAACGGCTATTTTTAAAAGCATCAAGATTCCAGGTTGAGCCAAGCCAGCTGCATGTTATCACTTTAAATGAAATTAATGGCTTTCAGTTAATATTCAACAAGCTCTTTTAATGAATTATTAATTCTGTGTGGAGTTTGCATGTTCTTCTTGTGTCTGTGTGGGAAGCGCCGGGTACTCCTGATTCCTCCCAGTCCAAAGACGTGCAGTCACTGGGCTTAGGTTAACAGGGGTTCTAAATTGCCCACAGGTGTGTGTGTGGATGATTGTGTGCCTGTCTGTGTTGGGCTGGCGACCTGTACAGGTGTACCCGCCTCTCGCCCTGTGACAGCTGAGATAGGCTCCAGCCGCCTGCGACCCCGAACAGGATAAGCGGAAGAGGATGGATGGATGGATAATAATGTGTTGCCATTAGACAGCTGAAAATGAAAGTCACATTTGAACATAAACACTTTAATGACCAAAATATGAGCCTAAAGCCTACATAACTAACATACAGAAGCAGCAAGATGAGAAGAAATAATTAGACCCCTCCTTGTCTTATGATAGTGATGATAATGAAGTAAGAACCCAAAATGAACCCAGTCTCACCTCATTTTGCATCTTTGTATTTGTTTTTATTCATGTTCCCAAAGTAAAACTTGTGTCACAACTTTCACTGATAAAACACTTATGAGAAGCAATTCACCGATCCAGAGGAGGCACAAAGTACACAAGTTCCAAACATAACAATACAACAAACAATACATTTCCAAACAGCTCTTTTTGTGCAAAGCTAACACACCAGTATCTTCAGCGTTCGTCTACTTTCCTCTGACACAGTCATGTCTTTGCTTTGCACGTGTTCCCTGCCTCATTCATCTCTGTCTTTATATCAGCCATGCAGACAAGCATCAATGATACAATAATAGGATGCAATGAGACTTGGTTTTGAGGCAGGTGCTTTCATTTTAATACCTGATCTAAACTTTGCAAATTCTGTCCTTCAAAAAGACCCCCTATAATATAGTACATTTAAAAAAAAAAGACTCAAACACTGAAAGAATAAACTACTGTAGACCAAATATGAACGTTTTAAAAACTAGAAAAACCTCTTTGGAGTCAATACGAGCTGGAAAAAACTTCTATTTGTATGTCTCCACCATGGCGTCAGCAAATTGTAAGGACCTGTGTTTCTTTGCCCTCCTCCTTCCTGTTCAGCGGTCATGGCTCCTGATTATTTAATCTCATCATGAGGGATTGGTGACATCAGGCCCAATCCTGTGCCGACCTCATCCAAAAGCCGGCAGCGGGGATCAGCTGGGATGAAGAGCAGTGGGGCAGCACAGATCAGTCGGTGAGCAGAAGAGCTCGGAGCACAGGGAGGCACACAGTCGATGAGCTCTTAGGAGCCTGCACATTTCTCTGATTGTTGGGGATCCCGTCATTCAACAGGTAATAACAGACTGTTCTCTCTTTTTTAAACTGAGGATTTCGAATCTGTTGTGACATTTAACATTTTGAATTGTAATTTCTTCACAGCCAGTATGGCTCGGGATATGTCAGATAAGGAAATCTTGAAAATGGAGCTAGACCAGTTGAAGAAGGAAGTTAGCACACCTAGGACACCAGTAAGTGAAGAAACTCTCCTTTTAACAGCATTAGCTGCAACAGCAAATCCAACAAATCCAACTGTACTAAAACAAAGTAAACATTTAAGGGAGCTGTATCTCAAATGGCTTTATTTGCTTCCATCTTCATACCGGATCTTTTTGTTTTCATCTTTCCACTAGGTGAATGCAAACTGTGCAGACACGATTGCCTTTGTGGAGGGACTGGCCCCAAACGATCCGCTGATTAAGGGCGTTCCCGATGACAAGAACCCCTACAAGGGAGACAAGGGTGGCTGCATAATAACATAGCACATAGACATGAAAAATCACTTGGTTTTTTATGAGGGTTGATTACATTACTGTAACATTACTGTAGAGTTGTTGTGGATAAAATGTGAAGTAGTAAAAAACTGAAACCTGATAATTCCATCACTGGATTACTGTATGCACCTGTTGATATAGAAATGTTTCAATTTGTTATTAAATCCAAATAGCTGTGCAAAGCTGACCCAGCGGCTCTGATTATTGATATCACATTACCAAATCTGATTTTTATTGAACTCCTGCTATACTGGTTAATATTAAATAGCAATAATGACGCACTTATTTGTGTTCAACAGCTCTGACTGTAAGTCAGCACCACCTGTGTGACTGTACAAAGCAGGGCAAAGTCACAGGAGTGCCGCTATTGCTTAGTTAGGCCTAATAGGATTTCTTTGCTGTTGCACAATTGGTCACACAGGCCTGTTGACACGGAGCTGCTTCCTGTTTCAAAGTCTTTAAGCTGGCTTCCATTTTGAGCTCTTCATCCAATTAGTGATGTTTTCATTGCTGGCATTAAAAAAAACAAAACAACAACAAAAAAAGTCTATTTTTAAGATTAGCCTTAAAACTTCTTTTTTTGATAGAGCTTGTAGTTAGGACTGGATTGAGGCGATTTGGCGCTATATAAATAAAAGTGAATTGAATTTACTTGAAATACTGCAGAGCAAACCCAACAGTCAAAACGACCCCCTATGAGCAGCACTTGGGGACAGTGGGAAGGAAAAACTCCCTTTTAACAGGAAGAAACCTCCAGCAGAAGCAGGCTCAGGGAGGGGCAGTCATCTGCTGAGACCGGGTGGGGCTGAGGGGAGAGAGAGAGGACAAAAAACATGCTGTGCAAGAGAGCCAGAGATTAATAATAACTAATGTCAGAGTCAGAGCTCTGTAGAGCCGAGTATTCCTTTCACTTTAACTAGTACTGACTTCATGGATTTCTTTACAAATGCCTGCTGCTGTTGCGTCATCATTGTTTATGTTGATAACTGGGGGCTGCATAAGCATAATGTTGTAATGCTTTGTATTCACAAGCAGTCTCCTAAATACGTTTCTACTGCAGGTCTATATTTAGTTACTAACCAAGGA
>VUQK01041268.1:0-19494 GCA_015106715.1 Bujurquina vittata
CAAAAAAGACACACAACACTCCAAAAAATGGCAACAATTCAATATGATGTACAACATGAATTTAAATACTAATAAACCTTGTGCCACTCTCAGTCAGATAGATAGATAGATAGATAGATAGATGGATAGATAGATGACAGTGTTAGTGCAGATGCACATGTTTGTGATGCTCAGCTCTGTGTGTCCATCGTCTGTCTACATGGAGTTGACTGGGGCTTCCAGGGTGGCATCGGGACCACCTAGTGCGTGCACATCGAGCCCCTTTGAGGCGCTGAAGCAGGGCAGGCTGGGAATGATTAATGGGCCAGCGGAGTGACACGCTCCGCAGCTCAGCTTCAGACCCCCAGCCAGCTCCCCTGCTGCGCCGCCACCCGACACAGGCAGCTCAGTGACAACGCCGCTTGTACGACCACACACAACACACTTCCTTGGTGTCACTTACCCAACTTACCCCCAGTGCCACATCCCCCTCTCCCCTAAAAAAAAAAAGCCTTAAGCAGCTCCACAGTGGAGGAAACGCTAAGCTCCTTGAGCTGGTACCATCCTCCCTGCTGCTCTGTCAACACAGGCCTCCTTTTTACTGGAAAGGGAACAACTGACAACCGGCTCAGCTGCAGACGACTAACAGATCTGGTTATCTATGAAATGTCTTGAACTCTGCTAGAACAACACTTATACTTTATCTTTACTACACTTTCACGGGCAGTCTTAATTAGTTTGGGCCTCGTGGTATGTGCTGGTAATCGTGGTAATCTCAACAACATCATTTGAATGGAACATGACCTTCACCAAGCTCACACCTCTTTTGACAGCAACTTTGCTTTTAAACTAACTGTAGACATAATATGCCTGCCTTAAACAGGGCTGTTGGTTCCAGTTTCATATTTATTTTTCCACACAACCTCTGTGGAGGCGTCTCCGAGCGGCTCTGTTGCTCCGTAATGGATTTCTACATCCTCCTGTGCTCTGGCTCCATCCCTCACGTACCCCAGTGACCAATTCTTCTTTGAGAGAGAATGAGGAACCACTTATTGGATTTGAGGGGATATCCAGCAGGATAGATACAGGACAGGAAAATTCTCTGGCTACTAGACATCGTTCCCTAAATGACTATAAATATCCTAGGGTTCCACATCTGCTCAAAGGCGGGAAAACCTGGGGATTTATCAGCGGGAACTCTCCCTCTGCTCAGTGTGTGTGTGTGTGTGTGTGTGTGTGTGAGACTGAGGCAGACTCCTTTGGCAGCCTGGGAGCAAGGAATCATCCACAGGCAGAGGATTAAGCTGCCTTCCAGTCTGCTGTAACTCTTCCAGTCTGAGTGGGTATGTAGACCGTTCCCATCCTGCCCTTATCTCTTTCCAGGTCGTCACAGCTACCGTGGGGCAGATGGCTCACAATTGCTTAACAAGCTCAAGCCAAACAGTAGAAAGTGATTTCCTTCCTCTCCCGACTGGTCTGAGGCGTACAGCAGACGGTTTCCTCCCATCTCTGCTCACAGGAAAACCTCGCGCACTGACTGTGTGATCTAAACTCAGGCAGCGCCAAAGAGCCTGTAACACGCACACAACTCCATGTTGTGCCATGGAGTTTATTTACACAGACAGTGAGGCACTTTCTCATGATAGTGAGTCAAAGATAACACCTCGTCTTCCTTTCCCACTCACACATGCATTTGGGAAAAATAATGACCTCAGAACAGCGGACCCAATGACCATGTTCGATTGCATCATGATGCACAACGGTCGGTACCTGGGCTCTGTTACTGCACCTGTTTCTGCTCTCTAAACAGCAGACAGTAAAGACGTCACAAAGGTGACTGCAAGGTTTCTATTTATTTATTTACATTTTTTACATTTTAACAAGGCGACACTGCACTCACTGATGCAACACTGATTGCATTGCTAACAACGTGGTTGTGGTTACTGAAGTTCTGATGCATATTTGTATTAGTTACTACAGGTCTGTGCAATGTAACTACAGTGGCTGTGCAGTCTGTGGATGCCACGCGTGCTACTTTTAGCTGATAATTTACTCATCTTCTTCTCCAGATATTGTCAGTTTGGCTCTAAAAATCAAACAAGCAAAAAAAAAAAAAATGCTATGACCAAGTCTTCAAAAAGAGACTTTGCAAAGTGATGGCTGACCTCTTCTGGGCCATCTTTCACATACAGTCTATGGTTATGGCAGGTAAAATGCACGGCATGTCCCTTTAAACAGTACTTCAGAAAATGTTAAGTCAGCAATAAAGCATCCAGGTTAGGCTGACAGCTGAGGCCTTCACACTGCATTTGTTTTACTCATTACTCCTGTAAGGTTCAAGGTCACTGCACTTTGCGCTAAGATTTCCTGCAGTAAATGTGTTTCAGGAAGACACCAAGCCTTTTCCTCTTCACTCACTTCCTGGACGCCACCTAGCAACCAGGACAAACTTTGGGACAAAGTGAACACAGCAGTAACAAAAACCCTGGGACTTCTCAGTGTTTCCATAAAAGCAACCATTAAGCATTATTTCCATCATTTCCCCCTCCTATCTGAAGAAAATTTGATGGTAGTCTAGTTGTAACATTTTTCCTTCACACCTAAAAAAAAACACCTTATTTGACTTGCATAGAGTGCAAATACTCCATAAATGAATTGAACAAAAACTGAGCAGCAATTTGCACTTAAGCTTCATCTTTGATATGTAGGACAAAGGGTTACATGTGCAATCTCAAACACACAGGAGAGACATTTCTGAGATGGGAATGTGGCCAGTTATAAATAGGCCTTTGGAGAAAAGTGGAGAAAAGCACAATAAACATGCCACAAAAACGATGGATTGGCACCTCCGCATTATGATTTACAGCCTAGTGGCTTCCTGCCTCTTCCTCCCTTATTCCCTCAGCACGGGAGGACACAGCGGTGCTGCCGCGTGCCGGAGTGTTAAAATAACCTCCTTGCTCTGTGGGGGTGATTTGGACCTCAGCCCAACACTGGAGTCCTGCAGCAGCCTTGCTGTGTTTAGATGTTTAGGACAGGTTTAGTCTGGAGAATGTCCCTCCTGACCACAAGCTCAATTAGGCTGCATTCATGCAATGTCAGGTTTACTGTAAATACAAGCTGTGAGCTGCAGGAAACTATTCAGGCTGCCCTCAATTCGCTCATTACAGTGAGGGTAAGTGGGTGATTTTCAAATGTCTCCCTATTGTATCAACACTTCAGCCACAATTCCCATAATCCAAAATTGCTCATAAGACACAATGAGCAAGAACCATAGGCTACAGTAATCCAGACAAAGGGTAGAATAAGTACAAATCTTCTGCCATAAAGGCCACACCACTCAAACGTCTTGTCCTCCGTCATGCCACTTTCCAACCAGCTGGCTTTGTGACTAAACTCAAACGACGGAGAACCTTGAAGTCCTTGCTAATGAGCTGGAGAAGAAAGGTTTGTCAGACAAGAGCACATGGATTCAAATTAAACTGATAACTTGTGTAGAAAATTCAGGTAAATGGTCAGATATGAATTAGAGTGTGAATGTGTGCTTTTATGAGGCACTTTAAAGCACACAATAGCAGCCAAGTCCCAGTGATTGTTTATGCAGATTAAAAATGCATACCACAGAATCACCTCAACTCCACATGCTCTGGGCTGCAGTGCTGTGCAAAAGTCTCAAGCCACTCCTCATCACTTCATATTTTGCTTCCAAGGATCCAGAATTTCCTGTAATATTGTCATGTTGTCTTGAGCAGCAGTTCTCCAACTTTTTCTGTGGACATTGGCTGCTTGTTCAGTTCAGTCTTTATACCTGACCAGCCATTTAACACTGACCTATAATCATTCAAGTATGAAAAAGGTACCTAAGGTATCCAAGGGATGAACCAGTGTCGTGTCTACACGTAACAGACAGCTTAGCAAAGATTTTGAATTGTGTCTTTAGGCACTTTGTTACTAGCAGCCTGTTGCAAAAATACATAATTTCTTCCAATTTTCTTTAGCTGGATCTATGAAAAATGTCAAAGATAACAGTCTGACAGACACAAAATGGTACTTTTCCACCAAAAAGGTGATTCCCAAAAAGCTATTAGCAGAAAACTTGGAATAGTTCAGCATGGTGTGCAGTTTGTCCTTAAAGAAGTGGAAGACAGAAGAAGACGTGGCAGGCCTAAAAAACTAGGATGAACAGAGTCTGAAAGTCATGTCCTTAGAAATAGGAAGAAAAATCCAGTAAAGACCAGACACAGGACCTGAGAGATGCATCTGGGCCTCACTGAAAGGGTGGCCTTCTTAAAGAAGGGAAACAAGAAGAAAAGGCTGAGGCGTGCTAAACTACACGAGCACTGCACTGAAAATCAGTGGAAACAGCTCTGATGGAATGAAGGATCTAAATTAGAATTTTCGGTTCAAACGGTCATCAGTGTGCACCAATGAGAGAGGTCGGGAGGGAGTGCCTGCAGCCATCTTTCAAACACAGTGGGGGCTCTGACGGGGTTTGGGGGGGGGCTGCAGTGATGCCAGTGGTGTTGGAGATCTTGTCAAAACTGATGGACGTATGAATGCAGTTTTTATCCACTATGTGGAAAGCATTCGATTGGCTTCATTGTTCAGCAGGATCCCAACCACACCGTCAGTGCAGTAAAAACCGTGTTCAGAACCTGGACCCCAACATTACTGAAGGAGTTTGGCATCATCTTGTCAGAGAACAGAACCAAACAGAGAGTAAGTGGAAATTGTAACTTTAAAATGAATGAGCAACAAAAATAGTTAACATACTGGGTAAATGGCAGTTTTATGCACATTGTGGTTATATGGTTTATTTAATTACTGTGCGCTTTTGGGCTCCATTGGAAACAATAAAGGCTAAAAGGTGTAAATAGTTAGGTTCTCAGCACAAAGTAATGGATGAACAGTCAAGAAAGGAGGGATGGGCTTTGTATTGCATAAATGTACCATAAAAGCTGCCTTTAGAGACAGAATGGAGGGAACAGAATTTGCTTATCAAGCTTAATGACCTTAATGACCGAGGACCTTTTCATCACCTCTCCCATAAACTCGGGGAAGGAAAGGACCAGCACCCCTGTCAGCATGTTTCCACACCTACAATTTGGATGCTCTCCAGTTCATAAATGAAAATATACAAGGCATCAAACAAAAACACACAGTTTTATCAGAGACTAATAAGCTTTTATGAGATTATTACTCAAGAGAATATTTCAACAACAGTCACAGCGGGCGTGTTTAATCGCTGACGCAGTTGTGCACGCACGCACACACACACACACACACACACTGCATTAAAAAAAGGAAGCGTTCTCCAGTGAACGCCCCGCCGTCTTGAAAAGCAGTGACAGCAGGATGTTCCGTCACCAATCCATCAGCGCCGTGCTTTAATTGGTCATTTTAAGCGCAGTCTTGTTTCCTCCAGTGGGCTGCCAGGAAGCAAACCTCAGACCCGATCAAGATTTGGCTCAGTGTTAAATTTAAACATATGACCTCCGATGGTGGGAGGATCAGGTGAGAGAGAGGCCTCGACAACAGGTCTGGACATCTGAGGAAAAACCAAGAAAAGAAAAGAAACAACTAATAGCCAGCATGTTTTCCCATTCTTCCATGATTTTGCACTTTGAATAAGGAAAAGATGAGACAAAAGCGTGACAGAAAACCAATGACACGCAACAGAGATTCCCAGTAAGATTGTTGCAGTTACACGGCATATGTTCCAGCAAACTGAACCAGCGCTACGCCCACTCCCGCCTCCTCTGGACTGCTCCCAACCCTGCAACAACAGGATAAATGGGCTGAGATACACTGGCCATTATGCATTATTATTCATAAGAGAGGGTGTGTTATCCTTGGCACCACCTAGCAGCGGCTGTTTAGAAAGGGGAGTGAATAACTCTGGTCATTACTGATTGCACAATTACAAAATGTTGGGTCTTGATTTTTCCTTAGAAGTAAAAAGGGTCATGGCTCGGATCAGACAGAGCATGCACACTGCAGAGAAACTGGGAAACGCTGCACTGTCCAGCTACACACGCAGAATACTGTGAAGCCAAGCAGGTGAAGCCAGGATCAATGTCTGCAGGTCATTAAAACCTGCGGGGAGCTACTATTCTTTTGGAGTCACCTCTACCAGGTCATTAATTGACCCGCACAAACTATTACCAGCTAATCTTAAATTCCACTGACTGGTGGCAAATTGCATGAGCTGCTGTCACGCTGCATTACCTAATGACATATACCATGCTGACTGAGAGGGAGAGTGGAGCGCTACTTTGGCCAGACTGCCTTGGGTGGCTGCTGATGTTGAGGCAGTGCATTCCCCCTTCGCCAGGCAACCAAACGGTTTACGAGCAGTTACTCACACAAAAGCACGGGGCGGGCTGATTGCTCAACTAATTGATCTCCACCAGAGATCACAGAGCTGCGCTCATAAAGAGGGGGAACGCCTCCCATGACATCAGCGCATGCTGCACGGCGAGACGGGACCTGCAAGTCAGGGGAAAGGCTTATTCCCACACTGAGAGACACAGTCGGCCCAGTTTACACACATTTTGCAACCAATAATCAGCAGCAGGGTACTCTGCTATTAGACAAAGTGGCTGGTGGTATAATGATAACCTTATTAGAACTCCAAAATATAAAATAATATACACATAAGCTGCATGGGAAACATTTACAGTGACACGTTCTCTTCAGTGTAGTGTAGAAATTTGCTTCCAAAATCTTCCTTTTGCCTAACACCCGCAGGGGGGAATTCCTGTGAGGTCAGAGGCCAGCTTTAGTTGCAGAAATTCCCGGCCAGGCGTTCCGATGTTATCGAACAGTTTAAACGCAGATCAACCGATCATGGTGAAGTTTCATGTAGTGAAAAAACGTCTCCTTAGCTTACATTAATATATTTCATCTAGACTTCAGTTTGGATTGGAGCAGCTACATGCTTTCCTCATTACAGATGTAAAAGAGCGTACACACATTTACCCCTTTAAGCTTTCAAATAAGGATAACAATGTAGGCTATTGTCGAAAAATGATGTACTTTCAGTATGTACATCAGGGATTATTGCACATAATCTCACATCATTTTTATTCAGGTTGCATCACACAAAACATCAACTGAAATCTACACTGAGGCCGAAAGCAAGCACAGTAATGCAACACATTTTCACCCAGACACGGGAACATGCTCGGGCCTGGGTGGAGTGGAACAGAGCGCTGGCTTTAGATAGTCTTTCATGGTGAGCATGACTCAGTTCATCAGCTCAGCTCGCACCTTTCATCTCTTACCTGGTCCCAGGGTACAAAGTGCAGCTTTGTGCTGTCTGACAGCTCCTGAGAGGTGAAAGGTCAGCTGAGTGATGGCTCATTATGTTTCTGTGTCTGCTAGAGCGGTCGCAACACCCCACACGGAGCAGATGTGTGACTGCCAAATTAGCCGTGATGGCATCATTAACCCGACGGCATCTGCCCTCATGCATGCAGGCAGATGCAGCTAAACGGCTCTGTTAGCCTTTGCCCTTCATATTAAGTGGAAAGAGGTAATGGTTCTTGTCAGCTTTGCTTTGCTGCCACAGACCATAAAATGTGTGATGTAATGTTAGCTCTCTATGAGAGTGTGAAAGATGTGGCTAGCTGTTTTCAGCCAAAATTCAAATAACCCAAGGCGGATAGTTTTGCATTGCCATCATGCATGCCTAATAAGTAGAACCAAGCCCAGTTTGTGATGATCCATGCTCAGTGTGTTAAGGACATTGGCCCCTGAACTAACCCGAGGGCTGATGACTCCAACACATCCTGAGCCCAAGTCTAGACTCCCAGTGCTTATCCATATCTGGCAACCACACTTGGTGGCTTCTCACATTTGGTCCTTCAGTAGCAGGACACAGCTGACAGCACTCATACCCAATCAGCCTGAGCGGGCTGACCACCTGGGCGGGCAATGTGGTGGAGCCAGGGGACAAAACGAACGCAATAGTGTGTGGGAACAGTCGAGTCAGGCAAACGTGTCAAAGTGAAATTAAAATGTATAAAATGATGGCGCATCTGTGTAAGCTGGCACTAAAATGATTTGTGATCCTTCAGCTCCAAAGGCCATACAGACAGATAGAAGCAGGGGAGCGTGGGGACACTGTGGCATATTTGGGTTCTGAGCATGCAGTTATTTGCCGGAGGCTCGAGACTGCTAACACAGGCTTGACCCCGTCCTTTGGATAACGTGGATAAACAAAAGAGTGAGAACCAAAAAGAGTGGGAACCCTTTTTTTTTTTAGCAAAGTTAACACGATTGCTCCTTTTGATGGAATTTGGATTCCAGTGCAACACGTGAGTGTTTAAAAATGGGGGGAAATGATTTCTTGTGTTTAATAAGCTACACTTTGGCTGTGATGGGCTCCTAACATTGTCAAGATAAACGCCGAGAAAGAGGCTTGTAGCTCAGACACTTTCTCACAAATATGCCAAAGAACTGTTTCGCCCACTTTGAAAATTATGCTCCTCAGCTGCAGTTTGGCTGCACCCCAACTGGTCACAGCAGACCCCCCCCCCACCACTGTAGCTGAGATCTCGCTCATAGCGAATCATTGGATCATCTTGATCCTATTTACATTACAACGTAAAGTGTCTTCAGGTACAATTACTGTCACTTGGTACCTTATCAACAACACTGATTTTTGCTAAAAAATTCCCCCTTCGTTCATAATTAACGTGCAGCACAAGCACTGCTTTAGAGACACAAGACTGAGATCCCAACTTATTCTGCAAAAAAAGGTCCCAGTTGTTTCAGGTTTTTCTTTCCAAACATTTTTTTAACCACCACCTAGCGACCATTAAAGGAACCGCGTTTTTAACCATTTGCAAACTTCACTTGCCGCTTAGTAATTGCACGATAAACACTGCAGTAAATCCTGTTTTTGAAATCCTCTAGTTAAATGCATGCTACTTCAGTTGGTCCCTGGGAAAATATATGGTCTGTAATTGTGAGGCACTGGATAGTTTTGGGCTACAGATGTGCTAAAGCCTTGAGCCAACACTCACTTTATATATACACATATATTTTGCTTCCAAGCAGCCAGACCTTCTTGTCATTTTTAAATTGGTCTCAAGAAACATTCCTTCAGGCCTTCTGAAGCTCTTTCAGAGTTCTTCTTTGGACACTGGCTGCTTTTCCTCTCATATTAAGACCATTCTTTGTACCTGGCCATTTTCACAACCAGGTTTTCTGTTGACCTTTGAATCATTCAAGCATAAAAAAGGCACCTAACTCAAAGAATGAACCAATGTTGTGTCTATTCATAACAGACACACAATCCCCCCCCCTTTTCTTTAATTTGAATGTACAAAAAAGTACAAACAAAATAAAATAGTATTTTTTTGCAACAACGGTGATTCTGAAAGAGTTCTTGGCCAAAACGTATCTCAGCATAGACAATACACAGGACCTGAGAGATGGACCAGAACTTTCAGCTGATGCATGTGCTGTTCAAAAGCATGTTTCAATAAATCACGGCACTTACTTCCCATGTTCCTCGGAAAATATAAAGAAACGAGGGGTGGCTCCAAACTTTTGCACAGTGTCTGTCAGCGTCTGTTAGCTGCTAACAGAACGTAGCTGTCTGTGAGGAAATGACTGTTTCAGGTGCTACTGAATAGCCAAAGTTGGAGTCTCTCCCTCTCATATTCTCATTTTCACCCCCCCCACCCCCATATTGGAGGTGGCTCCAATATGTGCCTCATTAAAACCACATCTTGAATACCAGCTCCTCATGTTCCGATTCAGTGGTTTGTCTCATTCATGCCATCTCCTTCTCGACTTGATCAAAGAAAAGCAAAATCTTTAAACCATTTTCTTATTTCGATGCTTTGTCTGTTTATATAACACCAAGGGGATGGGGGCAGAGGTCACCGCGTAAGCCCGAACCATTGTGTGGGAGATAGAAATCTCCCCGCTGCAGATCCATTTGGTTTTCGTTCACTGTTTACATTTTTCTGAAATCATCAAAAGCACTCCGGAAACTTGCAAAGAGGATTCATCATCTGGAGTCCTTGTTGCTGAAGTCCTTTGTTGTTGTCTTTGCCCTTATCAAACTCACAGCTGCTGCAGTGTTGTGTGATTGAAATATTTAGTGTGTGTGTGTGTGTGGGGGGGGTGAGCCTGGTGGAAGTAAGCCTGGAGGCTGCCGAGGGTGACGGATCGTGGATCATTTTTATGCTTTTGCATCGCCGAGTCAAACGTGCTTCACGAAAGAAAGTCCACGGATTCTGTGTGACACACGCACTGGCTTTAATAAGGAGGCTAAGTGCACCCTTCTGGGGCCGTGGCAACTGCAAAACTCTATTTATGACGAGGATTTAATAGCAACCTTCACTGCAGAACTCATTTGCTTTTCTGCCATCCATTTCATGCAACACCATGTGATCAGCGACTCAGTGGGGTCTTTATGAGCCTCAATAAGGACCTCTGCCAGAGAATAAAGCAAAATCACTGGAGACAGCTTTCTAGTCTAAGGAAATGATTGGGGCATGACCTTATCTATTAAAACCACACTGCTACACCTCTCTACAGTTTACTTGTACACTGTTAAATGTGTAAGGAAAAAGTGAGGGGGTGAAAAAACTTTCTGGCGTTTAAAATATATGATTTGTGGAAAATCACATTTGAAAAGCTTAAAAAAGGGCTCCTTTTTATTATAAATATTTTATAATGCATTTTTATAGTTGCTCAGAAGAGAACAATACGCTGTAAAGAAGGGTGTAACTCTCCAGCTGCAGTAAAACAGTGATGCACATGTTCTTAAAATGATAAAATGCTGGGGGAACAGTAATGTATTTGTGGGCTCCATGTAGGAATCTAAAGCGAAGCTCCTAAAAGCTTTTTATGTATTGCCACATGATCGCCAGCTGAAGTGCTGCTTTTGCGTGTGTTACGGTTAAATGATGCTGCACTGCTGCTGGGGCAACGCAGTGGAAATGAGCGAGCAAGCTCACTTATTACAGTGTAGGCGTGGGGTGCAGTTTACAGACCCCCCCAAAAATGTTATTTTACACAATATAAGCGCTGTTTTTCTTTTTATAACACACAAAAAGTACGAAGGCACTTCACGGACAAGAATGAACTCTTGCAACTCTTCTGAAATATCCCCCACATATGCGCCATAGGTGTTACGCAAGCATTGTGTAAGCGCTATACACTGGAATCGAGTAGACGTGATGCAGTGGCAGCAAGTACGCGTTTGCCTCTCTTTGTCAGATCAACAAACCCTCTGCTGTCGTGAAAATATGGCTCTGTAATCTGCAGCCCAAGTGCTGTCTTCCCCTCAGATCACACGGACCCTGTTTGATTTGGCGCGCGTCTCCGGCTCACGATACCGGCGACTGTGCAGGATTATACTCAGTGAGAGAATAATTGCTCCTAGATAAACAACAATTGTGCTGGAATTCTTTCTCTGAAGAAGCAGCGCATTCTTTTCAGGCCAGATCACACAGAAAGCCCTGCCTCATGTCTCACAAGCGCTCTCATACATGTCGCACCGTTAAACATCTGACACCTGTTGACAGGATTGGTAAATTCCCGCTGCTGCGATGGTGGCTTTTCAAACCGTCCGTAGCCAAATTTCATTAGACATCATCATGCACAGACATTTGATTGTTTCTGAAGTGTGATTTTTCCCTGCAGACGCGGCGAAAAACCGCCTCCGCCGAGCTGTGGGATGCGTAATTTTCATCCAATATGCACACCCACCGAGAGCGCTTCCTTACTAAGCCTGATAGATGGCACTTGAACATAAATAGATTGGAATAGCATAGCTCTAAGTAGGCCCTTGAAACCAAATGAAAGCAGACCCAGAAAAGACACATTGCCACTCTGGCGGTCCAATCAAAGCAAGCAGCTGTTTTGCAGTAACCATTCCTTTTCAAACTTATAAAAGCAGCTCAGTCCTGCAAGTTGTCTCTGTGATTGCATGCAGTATTTTAGACCTAATAAAACACCTTATTTAACGCAATTACCTAAATGCTCTTCTCTAATGAGCTGTAGCCACCCTATTGAGAACTTTACTCAGGTATTAGATGACAGCAGGATGCAGTGCAATTAGAGTCAGTGGCTGAGATTTACATGTGGCTGGGCTTTTTCAGTTATTTGGCAAACGTGTGACAGATTTTTATTGAGAGGCATTTGGAGCCTGCTGCTCCACACATGGCTTATTATCAGCACTCAAGCTATTGTCACTGCAGGAAAAGCACTACAGTGACAGTGTGAGCAGAGTGGGGATGTGTGGATGAGATAACACAGCTCATTAGAAGAGGCTGGGGACAGCTGAGGAGATAGCACTTATTATTCTCATGATGCCCGCTCACAGACATAGAAGAAAGTTTTTTTTTCCACGTGAAAGAAGATTTGATTCCAAAAAAAGAGAAATCACTGGCTTCATTTATCACCCTCAGCTGACATCAAATCAAAAGGATGAAAGATGTACTGGCTGCTTTTGTGTGTGTGTTTAAAGCTGTTTTGTTTAAAAAGTAATTGTGTACTTTTAAATGATGGCTGAAGTGTTAGAGTATGTGGAAAGATGAAAGTCCAGTACCAGCATTGGCTTTCTTTAGGACAGAAAACTGAAAGCATTCAGTTACCTGTTCATGAAAAAGGCCCTGTTGCATTTTCCCTCACACTTCCCTTAAGTGGAGATAACATCTGGGCTAAGAGTGTGTGTGTGTGTGTGTGTGTGTGTGTGTGTGTGAGATAGAGAGAGAGGTTCTTCAAAGCCTGGCGAACTGCGTGTTGGCTCAGCCTTGGGGAGGGAGGTGTGGGAGATAAGCCTGCGACAGCTGCCAAACACCTCTGTGTTTTACTCTGTGTGTGTGTGTGTGTGTGTGTGGGCCTCCCATTCAAAAGGAGTGTTTCTGAATCCCAGCCACCTGCCGGCTCCGGTCTCTTAAGGCAGGTGTGAATCAGTTTGTACGTGATTCAGACCACTGATGAACACGGAGCATATGTGGCAGTCTTATCGCCTGCATCGCCCTGTAATAGCAATAAGACGGGTGCGCCGATGGAGAGATTACCAAAATGCGAGGCACTCTGGGGGTTGCTCGTGTAAATGGTACATGTCTGACTCAGGCAAAATAAAAGGGAAAAAGTGAGCTAAAAGGAAAAAATGATGACACAAAGATGGTCACAGCTGAGAATTAGAAACCAAATGTGTTCAAAATTGAAACAAATATGAAATATGATATTTAAAAAATGTATACATGAAACAATGCTGGCACACAACTATTGTCTTCCTTTACTTTTCCTTTGAATGCTGTTCACGACCCCCGGCAAAACATTTTGGAATCTAAACTACTTTTTAAATTTGTGACACATACTTCAAGCAAGTTTAATTCAAATATGTTAATTGATGCCATATATATTTCCACGAAAAGGAAAACTTATGGAATCACTTTGTATTCTGCAAGTCTAAAACAAATACCTGCACAAAGCGAAATATCCCAATAAATAAATAAAGGAATAAATAAATAATCTGCAGTTAAAATAAAGCGTTTGCAGACTTTAACAAGCTATTGCACCTGGCTAAGTGAAAGGAAGCGCAGCCCCAGCCAGAGGTGTTGGTTGCTCCCAATCAGCTGCGTGTAAAATATGCAGCGAATACAAACAAAATGTGAAGGTTAGAAAAGGAAAATATACAAGTGGACGGAAGACGTCAAAGCGCCAGAAAAACAACAGCAAATGTGCAGACACAGCAGTCAGCGTGGATGACCGAACTGTGAGAAGTGGGCTGAATGGACGGCACGGCCGAGTGAAGACCACCGAAACAGGAGAGAACAAGCTTGCAGCAACCGTGGACTGCGGCTGATCTGGTGGCGATGAAGTCCTTTTCAGGATGATAATATATCGTGCCACAGACGAAGAAGTGAAACCTGGCTGAACATTTATGGTGGAAACTGTAAAAAAAAGCTCCATCCTGCAAAGCGAACCTGTCCACAGCTATTCGGCACAGCTGGAAGCAGCTTCATGGACGATTCGGGCAATTTAAAGCTGAGGGAGTGGAATAAATTAGGGATGTTTTTGTTGACGAGTCCACGATTCTCTGTGATCTGGAAAAGATAAATACCACCAATTCAAATAAGTGAACTTGTTTGAGGCATGTTTTGCAAAGGTGTCAAACAAAACTTGCTTTGTCCTTTATCTATAGATTTGCTTATTTGCTGTAAAGTAAGAAATCTTTCTCCATATTTAAAGATTCTGTCATACTTGAAGAGGGTTGTACACAGTTAACTGGCTACTTACTGGCTGTTTTGCTTTTTTTCGGTTTGGTTTTTTCTGCTCGAAATTTGATTTGATTTAAATTTGATGTTTTGGTCACTTACATATTTTAAGCCTGGTGGATGATGCTTTGCAATGATACCAGCTCACGGTCAACTATAGCTGGTTAGTTACTTAAACTAACTTAAGGACCAGGTGTGACTATTGCTGTCTTTCCAGTGACTTGCATTTGGTTTAATCACGCTTGTTTTGAAGCAGTTCTTGTTGCAGCTAATTGCCTAAACTTAGTAGAACTGGCTCAAAGTACTGCAGTGAACTGGTGGCATTTTGAAATAAAGGTGTTAGTAATTAAAGAGGTACAGTGCCATTTTTATTCCCGAGTTATTATTTCAAAATGAATTCTTTATTTAATGCATCAGTGCATGAGTAATATGCATCTTGGGGTCAATATTCACAAGCCTCTCAGATGCGTGGGAGAGCGGATGAAAGTTTTCCTGCCTGACATCACCAGGGTTCAGAGGTTAAATTCACAAGCAGGTGGCCCAGCGACAGAGAGCCTGAACCAGGAGCAGGCTTCGTTATGCTCAAGCCAGACCACAGCACACCATCTGTTTCAATAACCCCGTCTTACTCTGACAAACCCATAGCGGGAGACTGAACTTTGAGATCTTTTTAAGAGCATGCGTTTTCTCAGACTGAATTTGGCTGCACCGTAATTGCAATTTGGAAACTCTTTAAACTTTGTGTGCCGAGTTCTTCGCTGTCAGATAGCGGGCTCATGTTTCTAAAATGTCAGCTTTTCAGGAGCTAAGAAAAACAGTGCTGTCCTCTGGCTTGATGACACTGCATTTGGTTTCATGTGGCCACAGCTTGACAGGGGACTGTGTAACCATGCGACCGAAGTGAAAACACAAAAATCAGCAAAACTGAACAGTTTTCAATGGCCGCGACACAGGAGGATTGCTTAAATTCAATAAACTGAGGAATGGACTCATTATGCTTAGCCCAGCTGCAAAATGTCAAGGTAGGGGTTCTTGCAATAGTGATGAAAGTCTCCCTCTCTCTTTCTCTCTCTGTGCACTCAGCCTGTCACTGCAATCTGCATGCCCGCCGCTGTCGTTTCAACATGGAGCTGTACAAGCTGTCAGGGCGCAGAAGCGGTGGCGTCTGTCTCAACTGTCGCCACAACACAGCGGGACGCCACTGTCACTACTGCAAGGAGGGTTACTACAGGGACATGACCAAATCCATCTCTCACCGCAGAGCTTGCAAAGGTAACAGGATGGGATGCTGTAATTCTTGAAATATGAATCCTCAATCTTTCTGTAAGACTATCATTTGGATACATGCTGTGGAAACCCCTTATTCACAAGGGGTTTCCACAGCAGGTAGCTCTATGTGTTCTCCCAAAGGGTTCTGTGTCTTCTCCAGGGATGAAACCGCGGGTGTTTAGGTGAATGTGAAAACCACTACTCAACGGAGCCACTTGAACAGATTGGAATAGGCAACAGCTAAAAATCTTACAGCTAGTAAGGGGCAACCATCGTGGCTGAATTTGAAACCAAAGACTGAATTCATGCGATGGCCACATGAGCCTGTTGCCAAACGTGTGGCTCCTTGAAAAGGGGTAGGCCACAACCTGTCCACTAGGTGTCCCCTCAACTAATCTGCACCACTGAAGCAGACCTCTCAACCACCTTTGTAGCATTGATGCACTTTGGATCATTAGAGTGCCATTTTCAGACAAATAAGTTCTCTAATTTTATGCTGAAACACCAACTGTCAGAGGCTTTTTTCTTCTCAGTCAGAGACAGTGTCAGAGATGAATTTAGCTACGAGACGTCAGCATTTGGTTTGTTTGCGAAATCTCATTTTGAAACCTGGAGATGAGTGTTTCTGTCATCGTGTTTTGAAGGACCTCATTGTGAAATTGCAAGGGGTTTGCCAATGAGCAGTCCCTGGATAACCCTTTGTTCTGAAACAAAATGGACTTTTATTAAAAAATGACCCGGAACGAGTGCCTGAAACCAAAACTCATCAGGAAAGTGTTAACTAAGGTCAAGCCCAAGGGTCACTTTCTCACAGACCCCAGTGAATTTTCAGACCCAGATTGTGAATTCATTTTTTTATACCCTATGTTTTTGAGAGTGAAATCGTAGTATTTCATGTTAGCACAAGCTAAAGTTATCTGAGTCTTTGCACCACCCTCTCATGCAAATATGGTCCCTTCTGGCTCCAGAAAAACCAAGCAGGGTGTTCAGGCATTGCAAGAATTTGTTAAAAGGTTTAGAGCAAAGCGCCCACCTGTCCTGGTGTCGATGAACTGACCCGTGTGCCTCCCGAGCTAGATGAGGTTCTCTGTGAATCCCTGACAAGGCAAACATAACAAACAGATCAGAGGTGTGAGCTGATCCACTGAGCGGAGCAGTGAAAACAACTCGCTAATCGGCCCCTCGCTTCCATTCAGACCTCCAACGCGCACACACGCGTGCGCATAGGGGGAAAACGCACACACAGGTGTGAGCACATACGTCGGGTTTGAGTCCAAGCTGCTGAGGATTAATGTGCGGCGGGAACAAAAGCCGAGCTCCTTCTGTCTTGCAGCACCTCTGGGAGTAAAGACGGGCTCAGCGGCTGCCACTCAGTCACACTCACTGGCAAAATAATCCGCAGATGCACAAACATTCCCATGTCAGGTATGCATAGTAAGCAAGTGAAGAGAAGATTGCTCTTTATTTCTGTCATCAGTTGAGCTAAAGTTCATTTTTTGAAGGGAAAGCATGTTCTTATTAATTACAGAAAATGTTACCTTTTATTAATTTGACAGCAAGTACCCCTGCATGCTTCTTTTTAACAATATCTCAGCCTGCCATTGCACATTTAATGTCCAACCTCTTCCTGCACGCTAATGACAAATGAGAGACTTTGGGTAGATGTTCATAGTGTGGTCTTCAGCCACATCCACCGCTGAGCTCGGATTGGCTGGTGACAAGGTCTTGGAATGCCTATCCTCTGGTGCCCCTATCCTTGGTACACCGCTGGCTATCAAAACACAAGAACAGCAACATGATATTTCCTCCTGCATGCCACAACGGCCTTCCTCTGCTAATTCACTCTGACTTCTTCAACTTGCATGAAAGGAAAGCACAGGCACGAGAAGCCGAGCCCACAAGTGCATTTTATAGAGGCGTTTTGTATCAGACACCCTCAAACAGAGTCTGCGGCGTGAAGCCAACTCAAGCCTGATAGATCCTCTGCACTTTAAAACATGACAAATGGTTCTTTGCAGCGCTGTTTCAGCCTGCCAGCCTAAACATTTTCTCAGGCTATATTTGGGGAGTTGTTCAGTTCATGGGGTCAGCGTGACGAGCAGGTTAGAGATTCTCACTGCACCTAATAGCGCACACGGCTTTCAAAAGTCTTTCCAAAGAGCTGGATCAGTAACCTGAACGCTCGAAGCCCTTCTCCCCATCCCCTTCACATGCGCTGCTCGTTGCTCTGGGATCAAACCCAAACAGCCTGATTGCTGTCTTACTCCTCAGGTGACAAAAACAGGGTGATGTGACATTAGTTAAAAACCACTATATTTATTGTTCAAGTCAGCCAACCATCCCACTCTGCTGTTGTTGGACAGGAAATACAGCGCAGCGCCAACACAGCCAGGAGGAAGTCTGCTTTCATTCTCCATCCCTGGGCTCACCCCCACCTCCCAATACTTCACATCTCAACACAAATTCCTCCCAATAATTTGCTTAATAGTTGGAGGTTTAGTGAAAAAAGGCTCTTCCTTATGCTGTGCCTGCTTCTCCAATAGCTATGTGGAATGCCTCACGCTTTATTTCCTAGATTAACAACTTCACCCCTCATCAAGCGCAGTGTAAACATGGCTCACGGAGAACCACAGTGGACACCGCCCGCCCCGAGCAGTTTGTTTTGTTCCCAAATCGCCTCCTACGTTTGGCAGTCTAAAAGCCTTTAGCTAGGCACGGTGAGTCCAGAGAGATGGAACTGGCACATGGTTCCCTGCACTGTACCCCCTCTAAAACCACTCATTAACCATTCAGCTCTACAGGCCCCCCCAATAGCAGGATGAAATGAATCCATATTTCCCGTTTTTAGAGCCTGCTGTGAGGGCAGCAGAAGGTGTAGTTTTGCTTAAGATTGCAGTGTTTCATATACAGTCTAGCCCAGCTGTCAGCTTACACAGTTTCAGATAATACATTGCTTTGGAAACCATGAAGATTTTAGCATGAAGCACATGCTAACTCTACCGTTAGTTATAAAAAACTATTTGAGGAAATATGCTTACTTGCTCTCTGCGTTGGTGTCATGGGCAGGCCTTGGGGTTCCAGGCAGATCCATACTCGCTCCGTCCTTTCAGCTCCGTCCTTTCTCTGACAAAAATCTGAAATCATTTTACAACTAAATGTAAAATCAAGTCATTTTTATTGGAGTTAAACACCCTCATGGGCAACAAATAACTGCAGTACTAGCCAAGTTTATGAACCTTAGTCTATCTACAGTGACAGAGGTAAGTAATGACAGATGACACCAACTCCACCCGGCTATTGGGAGATGCAAGTCAGACTTTGGGAAGAACCCCTAATTTAAATTTGGAACCAAAAAGAGGTTGTTCATCACCGTGTGCAGCTAGCTTTAAATTCTTGTGTTTCAGATCATTTAAATCATTCCAAAATTAGCAAAGTCGGTAACAGAAGAAACAACCAGTATGACTTCATTCCATTGTGTTGAAGAAGCTCGTTTGTGGGGTCACACACTGATGTTGGGTGACAAGGCCTGGCTCACAGTCTCTGCTCTAATCCAACCCAAAGGTGTTCTATCAGGCTGAGGTCAGGACTCTGTGCAGGCCAGTCAAGTTCTTCCACACCAAACTCACTCATCCACGTCTTTATGGAGCTGCTTTGTGCACTGCTGTGCAGCCATGTTGGAACAGGAAGGGGCCATCCCCAAACTGTTCCCACAAAGGTGGGAGCATCAAATTGTCCCAAATGTCTTGGTATGCTGAAGCTTTAAGAGTTCCTTTCACTGGAACTAAGGGGCCGAGCCCAACTCCTGAAAAACAGCCCCACACCATAACCCCCCCTCCACCAGACTTTACACTTGGCACAGTGCAGTCAGACAGGTACAGTTCTCGTGGCAACCACCGAACCCAGACTCCTCCATCAGATTGCCAGATGGAGAAGTGTGATTCACCATCTTCATCGCTGCAGAGAACACGTCTCCACTGCTCTAGAGTCCAGT
>VUQK01041269.1:0-14578 GCA_015106715.1 Bujurquina vittata
TTTAAAATTTATTATAATCCAATTCTTTGTATTTTCATATATATTATATTCATTTCATCATCTCTCTTCGAATGCAATGCTGTGTTCTCCGTTTGCGTTTGCTTCATGTGTCACATTCAGTGTACTACACGCGTAAGCGACCTACAGTAATGATCACAAAAATTTTTCTTCAACTCCCCACGAAATGTGTAATGAAGAATTAGAATAATGCCACAGGCCTGCATGCTACATGAACGATCACCCACGCCCACCTGCAGTGGCCTTATGCCCCCCTCATCTTTGAGAACTACTGATGCAAGTGCTCAAATAGCATGATAAAAAGCATAAAAAGATGTTTATGCTGCAGAAAATTATAGTATTCTTTTCAGACATTCCTCTAATCTGTAACATCTTTTAATGTTCAAAATTTTTAAATGGACAGAGGAGGCAAGCTGGCAAACAAAGGAGGACAAACAGATTTAAGACAGTGCTAAACAAATTTATTGGACCTCCACCCTATATTTAAAGTTCTGGGAATTACCAAAATAATTTATTCGGGAGTGATATTTTTAATGCTAAAATATCTTTCATTAGTCATGAATTTTCAAATTCATTGGTTTAAAACAATGCAAAAAATAAATAAATAGTAAAGTACATTATCTATCATTTATTATTAGCCGTAGCCATTACCTTAATGATTACTAGACAGCTAATGCGGGTAATTGCTAATAGCTGAATGGCTAACATGTGCCAGCCAGATTAAAGTTTATGATAACGGTTTAATGCTGAATTGTTGTTGAAACAGGAGCTTTACTCAGCTCACGAAATTCTTCATAACTATCCGGGTGTCCGGATAAGCTGCTTGTGTTCCTGTGCTGCTGTGTGAAGTTGCGTCAGCTGGATTGTTGGTATTAGTACTGTTGCAAAGGTGTATTTAATCCAGTTTCAGTAAGAATCTCAGTATTCATTTTTTGACAGCCCTACTTGGCCCGACTGTGGAATCTACAGTACCCACAGTACTGAAGAGTACCACTGCATTATCAGAATTTTGGTTTCAAAATGTACCATGAGTATCAGTTCTGGTGACATCATTAATAATGAGGTCGACAATGGCAAAGCAGGGAAAAGCGCAGGAAGTAAAACTGCAACAATGACAACGCTGAACTTTAAAGTAAAACAGGAAGTAATCAAGACCACACTGAGCCAGTAAACATGACGACAGAGACAGGGGGACACAAGAAGACACAAGGAACAAGAAAATGGCAGAAGAAAATCAACAGAGTACCAGGACCAAGACAATTTAAACCCCCCCAAAAGTTTTGACCCACTGAAATAATTATTCCTATAACAGGAGCAGACAGGCTTTTGTCCTTCAATAAAATTATAAAGCTGCATTTTTTTTTTTTAGTTCATGCTCACGCCATAATTTTACACCCTGTTTTGACCATTTACAGTATTTCTCATCATTTACATAAAAGGCTCTGGTAAAAATTCCTGGCTATTTTAATCTCCTGCATATCAAGGAAGTGGCTGCCATCATGTGCAGCATTTGTTTGATTCCTGTGTTCCTGTTCTTACATTCCTGGGCTTCACTGTTTTATGACCCGCTCACCTTTGCGGTATTTTTTCAGACTGTTGTGGTGTAATCTATTCCTTCCTCCCTTTAACACAACGATCTGCAAACATACCCGTGGCATTGCAAGAATCTACTCCTCATAAACATAAACTTTAATATATTATATTAAACTTGTAGACATCTAGTTTATCTTTCTGTAGCTTATATTTCAACTCTTCTTCTTTCCTATAAATATTTGACCATCGCCATGTTCCACCACCCCATTGTGAAATATGCAGATGTTATTTATATTGAGACAAACATGTCAGGCAACAATATTTTCTCTGACTATCTTTAGACTCCTGCCCACACCAGGAAGTGGTCTGCTGTTTATACTTCTTCTCTTTGGATAGTCTAACCTATCTTTGCTCTCTCTTGAGCTCCTCTGGAATCTAGAGAATGCTGTGGCCCCTGAACATCTCTCTTGTGGTGTGCTCTATGTGTGTGTGTGTGTGTGTGGGCCTACAAATAAGTATGAATCAGTGGTATTCAGTACAACCTTATCTGATCAGCGGCCACGCAGATGTGGCTCGATTATGCACCTCAGTAATGACATTTATGTGCATGCTAACTCCAGCAGCCTCCCCCAGCACATCGTTGGCCTTTTCTCATTGAACAAGGTTGTGTTTTGTCCAAGGTTGCTTATGTTTGTGTACAAACATGTCTGTGGCTTTTTATGTATGTTTAAATTATGATTTGGGGTATGAGGGCCAAGGCTGCATTAGACTAACATCTTTTTCATCTCACATGTGAAGTCTGTGGAGTAACCTGTTAGTATTTACCTAACATTGGCTGGAGTTCACTTAACACTGACTTAGTTTTACCAGCTTAGATGCTCCATTGGTCTGGCTGCTAGTATATGCACAAACTTAGACTTGCAGCAGATTCTGTGAATATTTCTAAACACGTAACAGACAAAATGTTTTGCATGGATTTCGGTTTTTAGGGAGTGCTGGGAAGCTTTGGCATCTGCGATTATCTGAATGATTTTACTGTGTAGCTCTCATAAAGTATGTTGCATTCTTCTTATGTTCTCTTTAAGCTATGAGACGACGTCCAGTGAGGAGTCCAGTGGAGATGAGAAGTCAAAGGTGGAGGTGGACGAGGAAGACAGCTCAGAACCAGAAGTGGAGAAGGAAAAGGAGAAGGAGCCAGAGACGGAGCCCGAGGAGGGAGCAGGGGCTCAGGGAAAAGATGCAGAGGACCCGGCTGAGGGAGGAGGTGCTGTGGCTGAAGAGAAGGAGGCTGAAAGAGGTCTGCTTGATCCAGAAAGCAGTCAGGAGCTCCTGGAAGAGCAGGCTGAAGGGTGAGAGAGGCATCTGGGCTTAAATGATCTACTGTTGGCTTATGATGCTGCACTGTAGGTGTGTCCTCATCAGAAATGTAACTACTGTAATGCCAAATGGTTTGTCCAAAAACTGCGGCCGTATTGAGTTTTCTCCTACAAATTTTGAAATGAGAATATTCATGAAGCAGCCAGGGGAAAAAACACCCACATTTTCAGAATTCAGACTACAGGGAGTAAAATTGATCAATGTTCACTTATTTCACTCATTTTGTGACTCTAGCTATACACAGATTAATCATGCTTGGATATTTTTTTTAATTATTCTACTTAGTTTTTACAGAGGTTGTGTACAGTGCGAGCCATACAATATTAGCTTTACACACAGAAAGAAAAAACACATTCAGTGCTTTTAAATGAATAAAGAAGTTATCAATAAATCAAGCTATGTAGCAGTTTGTTGTTAATTATAAAAAAGAAGTGATGTTTAAACATTTCTGAAGGAGTATAAATATTTAAATTGAAGACACTATACTCAGTAGTTCAGCATTGCAAATTTTAGAAAACACCTTATCAACAACTTGATCAAAATACTGATGCTCAAGATGGTTTTCAGTGTTAAATATTAGCAAATATTCATGCAGGTAACTGTGGAGACTCTGCAAATATTACAACAGTCATTTGTGCGCGGCTTTATCTGAGACACTTTGGGACAGGTGCTGAATAAAGCTTTACACACACGCGCACCGGTGGAATTATATTAGGACTCAGACATACATGCACGGAAATTCAGTTAACACACACTCATACCTACCTGGACTTTCGTACAACCACGGTGACATCTTTCTAAATCTTGCACTCACTCATTGTCATACACACACTAAGCTTGTTGCCCCACATACACTTTAATTGTAAACTTCACACATATAACTTGCAACTAAACAAAGGTGCTGGGATGCAGTAGGCACACAGACACACTTTGTTCCAGGACAAAGCAAATAACCAGCAGTGTTGTCTTCCCTGTCACTGACTGATCCCTTATCAGTCTCAGGTATGCGAACAGGGCTGATGGCCATGGGGCCAGGCAGTGGGGAGAAGGCAGGACTTATATTAACTCATCACTCAGCACCTGTCTGATCATTCCTGTCGGTACGTGTGGGTGTGCTTGTACGTGTGTGTGTGTGCGTTATAGCTGGAACGTAAGTACAGGTCACATTGTGACCCACTCAGGCTTGATGCCGCCTGAGATGCTCAGTTTGCATGATGAATGGCCAGTTTGAGCACTCTCTGGATATTAATGGGCAGTGAATCAGAGCAAACTGTAACTGTTGAGGTTTGCGTGCGCTATCAATGTGTCAGACTGTTGAGTGATGTGAGTAAGCCACGGAGGCGTGCAAGGCATTTTTTTTTCTTGTTATTATCTCTGACAGAATTTAGACAAGAACCACAGAAGCCAACTCTTGGTCATATTTAATCCAGGCTTACCACAATGACTCTCCTTACTGTGTGGTCTGGTTTTGGTTTTCAGGGGAAAAGTCAACAAGGGGTTTATAGATGCATGCCTTTATGTAAAGGACCGCATGGAGGAGGTTTCATCCCCAGATAAAGAAATGGTAAGGATTTCTTTCACTGAAGCTGACTTTACTGTAAAGTTATTATTCATGGTTGTCCATCTACTGTATCAGGCTTTTAATATGTACCATTTGATGCAAGGGAAATTAATGCAATTTTCCTTTACAAAATCAGGTTTAAACTAGTGCTAAAATCTCTGAAAGTCCTCGTTAATGCCCATTTGACTTAGAGGCATGCGGAATCATTACTTTTATAGTGTTGTTACTTAGACTGAAAATGCAAACTGCCCCCTTGCTTGAAGAATAAACATATTTTTTAGAGATCAACAAGAAATGCTGTCATAGGCAAGTGTTTCACTTTCTTTTCTGTCTCTCTCCTCAGCGTCAGGTTTTAGTGGTGCTCTATCAGGAGTGGTTCAGAGTCTCCAGTCAAAAAGACTCGCAGGCAGATACTGTCAGATTATACCTGCGACAAGTGGGACTGACCACACCTACTCTCCTGCCATATGTTGTTAACTTGACAGACGGCAATGGGAATATGGCTCTGCATTACAGTGTGTCACACTCCAACTTCCCCGTGGTCAAACTGCTGCTGGATACCGGTGAGATGCAATAACACCTGAGCACAGAACGCAAATGTAACTAAAGGAAGCATAACCGTGCATAAATTTTAGTCTCATCTCTTTTATTCACTTTCCGTGTACGTTCAGGCTTGTGCGAAACAGACAATCTCAATAAGGCAGGCTACACTCCCGTGATGCTGGCTGCACTGACGGCTGCTGAGAGCCCTGATGATCTTGAAGTGGCACAACAACTGTTGAAATTGGGGGATGTCAACGCACGCTCCAGACAGGTGTGTATACAGTCGCACTTATACATTGGACGCACTCAAAATAAAATGGATGTCAGACAGTTTGTTGTGGTGTGTACACGATGTTATCGTGGATAAAAATAAATAAATAAATAGGAAAACCGAGTCTGGGAATGAAATAGATTCCCTGAGGAAATCAGGGGTTGTTAGAAAATGTAGGTCACTTTACAGGAGGACGTGTTTTTTTCCCTCAACTGCAAGATTTTCTTTAGTGGAAACCGTACAGAAATCATAAAAAGGAAAAGATTAATATTTAAGCCTTCAGGAGCAAATCAAGGTCACCGGAACGCACGCGTGAGTCTGAATAACAAGCTAATGTACTATTTAACTTGGCACTCCTTTCTCTCTTCCGCCTTCCTTATCCAGCATATCTTCCCCTCATTCCTGCCCTCTCACTGTTTAATTCTAATCTCTGTTTTTCTCACTCTTTCTCCAGGCGGGCCAGACAGCACTCATGCTCGCGGTGAGCCATGGGCGCGTTGCCATGGTGAAGCTGCTCCTGAGCTGCGGTGTGGATGTAAATGCCCAGGACCATGAGGGATCTACGGCCCTGATGTGCGCCAGCGAGCATGGGCACACGCACATCGCTCGTCTGCTGCTGGAGACAGGTTGCTGTGACACCAGCCTCACAGATAAGGTATACTCTGTTAGATTGTAAAGTTGAAATTAGGCTGACTTATTGTAAGCTTGCGGATGTTTTACCTCTCATTTACAAGAGTTTCGTCAATTCATTTCAACACCTGCCTGGCTCACACAAAAATGCAGACTGGGCTCACAGTGAGGTTATAGTGATACAGGTGCTGATGGCTGACTGATTGTTCAGGCTAGTGCATGGATTTCTCTGGCTTGTAAATTCCACTTTGCAGTTTGAGGTGCCCAGTCAGAGAGTGACTGTGTTGAATGGCGAGTGAAGAAATTAGTGTCCTGTGGCAAAAGCATGGATGCAGGTGTGGAGGTGAAGCTTATTAAATCCCACGGGAGCAGTAGAAACAGTGTTGCAACAAACACTGTAATGCATCTCATTCTGTCAACCTCAAAGCAACATTAAAAGTGTTGTTAATTCTATATCTCTCTGTGGTATATTACAACATCTACAGTGTGACTACATGACATGTCCTGAAGTCACACTATATTTTGGTAGTGGTGGCATATATAATATTCAAAATAGGGAAATAAGCGCACCTGTCTAATGATGTTTACTTCTACACATGCAAGTCAAGCAGTTTGCTTAATAAGTGGAAAAACTTTGCACCATAAGTAGTACAGAACATATATTTAAACATATGCAGAAGCATAAAGATACAGTAAATATATTTAGAAGGTTACTGTCGCTTGATATTGCTACATCTATCACTACAGCTTTCCTCTGCCTACCCACCACTACTGTGTCCGGTTGGTTAGCCATCACCAGTTTGGCCATATCTGGAAGTCCCACAGGATCTTAGCTCGGTCATTCTCGATCACCCATGGCGTATCTCATTTTGACCTCGGGACCTCCAGGTCATATACAGATGTTCATATATACAATGCTAGCTGCTTATGGCTAATACACGTATATGTATGCCCTGCCTGCTAGCATCTTGCTCCCTGCTGTTATGTGCAGCTTTATACACACACACACACACACACACACACACACACACACACACACACACACACACACACACACACTTGGAGAATCATGATCTTGCAGCTTTGTCAGCTGCATTATTTGTCAGGTTGGGGAGATTGTTATCCATAAGGACACAAGCACTGATAGGCGTCTAATATTTGATAACTGCTGATAGAGCATGACTTGAGTGCTTGCTATAAATCCTCACAAGACACATGATTACAGCACAAGCCCAACAGCATGACTTCTGAGTTTATTTCACCTTGTTGCATTAAAAAGTAATCTGTGCATATTAATTTTAAACAAATGCTTGAAAGTAAAATAAATTTGACAGAATAATTAAATACTCCAGGTAATGGGGCAGTGGCTAGGTAAATGAGTGCTTTTAGGTAAATGTCTATCAACAGATTTATTAACATTCTGGTCACAATGTTTTACTCCAGACATTACTTTATGATATTGCCTGCCATAAATGGGTTTTATAATAAGCAACAACACAAAATGAAGGTGTTTTCTCACTTATGTTTCATATCTTGTGTGTTTTTCTTTTGCTTTCATTAACATCACACAAAACAGCCCAGGCTTAAGACCTCTATTATTTCAGAGAAAATGACTGTAGGATTTAAAAAGGATTGTCAGTACACCACGACAGGTTCACTGTGCACTACACTTCTAATGCCTAGTTACTCGAGAATGTTTAGACCAACACAACACTGCCACTGTGTGCCTCAGAAAAGTCACTGCAGTGTGTTTGAAATTTTGCCTGTTTTTCCCCAGAACGGTCAGACAGCTCTATCGGTGGCAGAGGGAGCCTCTCATCAAGAAATAGTTGACCTCCTGAAGGCCAGCCCTGAGGCCCAAACCTCTGAGTCCACGGGTACCACAGACCTCCTCTGAGCCAGAGTTCTCCAAACCATCCCAGCTCACCAGTCAACCGATCAACCGTTCTATTTCCGTGAACCTCAGGCCACCAACATAGAGAGAAAACACTGAAATAAATACATGGTGGCGCCACACAACACATACATCATAAGACACGGCGGGAGGTTTTTCTTTCACGTCTCTGCCAGTAATGCTAGTGGGTGTGGGTGGATATGCTGCATCAACCGCTCAGGTGGACAGGCCACAAAGGTGGCCGGATGGACTGATGATAAGACATTTCCATAGTGTCAAGTGTGACTGACGGGATATTAAGTAGGACACAGGGTGAGAATATAAAGCAGGACAAGACACGGGCAGCATAGCAAGTGGACAGAGAGATACTCTGAACTGCTGCTTCCTATCATCAGCTAACTCTCAAAGCAAAATACTAAGCACATGATCTACCTTTGCAAATATATATAATATTAAATACATTATTTCTATTTTTTTCTTTCATGACATCGAGCTCATTCTTTACATATTTGGACATAAGCCATTATTGAGGACATAGTATATGTAGAATGTTATTCTAACAGATTATAATCGTAGAAAACACAAAAACTGTATTTTCTACTGCACTTTTTTTTAAATTGTGTTTGTGTTTTGTAAATAGTCCTCTCTAATATTGGTGTCCAGATAAAATTAAATATCTCCAAAAGTATTAGGAGTTTAAATAATAGACTATAACCTCTTGTCAAGTTTCCTCAGAATTCAGTGAATATTTGACATTAAATGCATCGGGGGGGTTTTGCCGTAGTACTCATACTTTTCGCATATGGGACATGGGTGATCGTCATCTGTGTATTAATGAAAAACAAATGCTTTCTGTGGGACATAAAGCTATTTTTTTATAACCGCAACATTACCGCACTGAAGAAAGACAAAGTTCTTCTCATAAGAAGATTGTACTGCATGCTGATACATTTACTCCCCCTGCTGGCTGTCTTATAGTACTAAACAGCAGTATGTTGTAATACTGTCTGTTCTCACAGAGTTTCTCTCTCTCTCCTCCTCCTCTTCTCTCTCTCCCTGCCTTCAGTTCAAATATAATGTATGCCTTGTTCGCCTGCTCGTTTGAAATCAAATCACGTATGCAACGGCTACAAAATGCACAATGAATGTCAGGCTGGCTGTGATACATTCCAAGAAAATAATGTAGCAAGTTTAAATACACTGGCATGGGTTATACGACTAACAGATGCAGACTGACAGTGGCTGTGGCGGACATTGGAACAAGTCTGGTTATTTATAGTACGTGTGACGAGACACAGTTGATCGCTCGATATCTGACCATCATCCTCTTCTGGCGTTCATGCATTCTCATTTCAAAACAATAAGACAACATGGTAAATCTGCCCAGGGTGGGTTGAGGGTGGGGTTGGGAGTTGGGGGGCATTTTAAAAAAGCAATAGCAGTTAAATACTACCTTACTGTCAGTCATGATGCAGGTAGGGTGAGTGACTTTGGTTGAGCCTTAATCAGACAACATCCCAGAGATAAGATGCTTGCCACAAACCTACATTCATATTCCTGAGGTAATATAAAGCAGGAGTAGTGGTCTGATTAAAAAGAAGTTTACAATTTCCCGCTCAGTGACCGCTGCAGATGTCAAATAGTTCAGTATGTTTACAATAAAATGATAGAACAGAGTGGTATAAAATGATCTGCAATGTAACAAGAAATAAATACAGTTATTAGTTTTAGATAATTTATGTAGTTGATGGACTGACTAGCTGTCCTGGTTTTCAGTGTCAGCTGTGATCGGTTCCAGTTAGCTGGATAAGCAAATAGGGACGTGAGCCTAAGTCGGATAAAAAAAAAAAAAAATGATAGATGAGCCTCTCGCTCCTCCTGATTATGATTGTGATTATGACTTAAGAGCTGTTCTTTGAATGAGGTAAAGCTGGTTTGCTAGGGGTCACTGGAAGTGGGGCTTAAAGGGAAATACCACTTACTTTAACAACTGCCATATCTGTGATCCGTGACCATGATCCAGTCTGAATTTACAGTAATAATAATTTAAAAAAATAAAAAATAAAACACTCCAGAGAGCTAATCAAACCCTGGAGAATTTCTAGCATACAGACAAATCAAACATCTCAGCTGTTGTTATCATTTATCAATAAAACTCCAGCTGCATGAGTTGTGTCTATAGGGATGAGGCGCGTAATGGAAGCACATTCCCATTTTGCATTCTGTCTTGTTTGGTATTAAAACTTTTTTGCAGTGTGATTTGACCACTGATCCTGCCCCAGTGCTCAGTCATTCCAGGAAACGTTTTGGGCACAAATATAGAAATATTTAGTCTGACCCTGAAGCGATAAATGAAGCATATTATCCAGATCTGTATACTTTGACTTGTATACATTTAAAACTACTTTTTTCACACTGACTTAGTAATCAGATAAGTCTTTGTGGGGGTCACAAAGTAGCACAGATTTTCTCCATAACTGCTGCATTCACACATTATAAATTTTGGAGCGCATCTGATCATCACTGACTGTCTGTGTATTTAGAAATTAAAAATAAGAGTCTCTGTACAGCCGTAGCTTCCTCCCCATCCCAGACAGCCAAAGATGATCAGGACTGCGCTGCGAGACGTATCTGGTGAATCTGGTCTTCCGTGCCTGCATATAAATTTCTATGAAAATCAGATCTATATGTTTAATCTTGTGTGACCCAGATGGAATAAGATTTCACATCTGGCTGAACACCAAAGAACTGAAATCACATCTGTGTCACATGGGACTAAGTACGTATTTGATTCTGTTCCTGTAAATCCAGCCAAATATATGTACATACAGTATTGTGAAAATTATATAACAAGTATTGTCTGACAGTTTGCTCTAAGATTATAGTATTTATTCCAAATGCTATATTTTTTATCGTATAATATAAGTATGTATGCATGGACAAATATTCAAGTGATACTGCTCAGTGGAAATTCTGAATGACTGAAAATTATACTCGTGTACCCCGATGATGTGATCATTTGACTTATCTTTGAGCGGTTGGGTGGTTACTAGTACATCTTGATGAGGTCGTGGACTGTCATGTGTCCTTTAATGCTACTCTTGACATTTCAGATCTCCCTTGGTTGAATACCAATGTGGGAATCCGAGCCGATGTACATGACAGAGTCAAAAATTAAAACTTGTACCTCTCTGTAGTATTCCTTGTACAACAGGCTTGTATGTTAAAACCAGAGAACTACTTCTAAATAAATAAAGTTTTAAAAGTGAATTAAGTGCTTATTGTATTTTGCCACACATGATTAGCTACACATTCAGGGCATCCAGGAGAGTGTAAAGTGTTTGATGGAGAAGTAAATACATCCTAATGGGAACTGTTTACTTTTTTATTTGTAAAAAATAAAAGAGTAAACAGAACTGCTAAAAAAAATGCATTTATCAAGGTGTTCACACTTGATGCATTTGGTTTGCAGCGCCTGGCTACTAATCAATTTCTGTGGAAGAAGTAGGGGTCTACTTAGTTTTTTATAGGACTGCATAGACATAGACTCCCGGGAAAACTTTCTTTTTTACAGGACTCTAAAGGAGGAAATGAGGACAACTGTGGAGAGTGGAAAGGCGTTTGGAGCAGATGACGTACCTCTGGAGTTATCTTGAAATGATTAAAATTATAATCAGGCATTTCACGTCAGGTTGTGATTATTACCTGAGGGGGTAACTTTCCTTTTCTTATTTAACTCTCAAGCTCTGGGTCTGGTGTTTGTTTTACTACTGTGGCATTCCCACTTGCTAATCGATATATGTGGCTTCAGATTTATTTATTTTAGTTTTATGATTTTGTGATGATTTAAAAAGATATACAAATCATTTAAAAATAAATAATTCTGTTCTCAAGAAAAAATACCTACAAATGGGATTCATATATGTACAAACAATGATTGATGATTGGGGTATCATTCTAGGTAAATAACTTAAGATAGATGAGCCGTATTACAAAAATTATTGTGTCGTGCCATGGTTCCTATTTAATCCGCTCACATTTGACAGAGAAAACAGACACAACACTGCTATTTACTTAACAAAAATATACAATATCGTCAGCTTAATAGCTTAATATTTTGATTAACCTACCTAATTCTACTCTGCTAACAGTGTACATTCATTTAGCCAGATATCTCAATTTTGGCCAAAATATGACTTAGGCAATTATGCTATTACACACACACACACACACACACACACACACACCCCTGGATGCGGATGTAGGAGCCTCAGTCTAAACAGTGACCAGCAGATGGGGGTATAACTGCACGGTACAATCACAGAGCCTGAAAAAGAGCAACTGAGGTCCTTTTCTGGTGCTTAATCATTCAGCTACAAACAATTGTTCTTGTGGATTTCTTGGAAATAATTTTTTATCTCATCTTTAAAGAATATAACAGTTTGTTATTTGTTTAATTTTATTCTTTAAAGGTGAGCTGGGGGGCTGTTTTTGTTTAGCCCATCTGTTGGTGGTTGGTTTTCAAGGACTAATAGATTTTCTTTCTCCTCTTGGATTAGTTTTACATCAACACCCACCTGCTGTTCAAACCTTTGAAAACTGTGCAGCCAATCAGAAGACAGTGGACTTAAATGGATGGTGGTCCCAAATGCAGAGGTCCTAAATGGGGTGGTTTTCACAAAGTGAACAACTTGAGGAGCCACACAAAAGTGTCAGTGGAAGATATATAAGGAATATTTTGAACTGTGAATTATGCAAACCACTTTAATAGAGTCTAGAATTAAAAATGGAGTTGGAGATGGTTATAACAGGTCCAGAATTATAAGCTGTGGGCATCTTTTGTGTGTAAAATTTAACATAACGTGTTACTACTAGCTAAGACTGTTAAAACTAATAGTTCAGATCCGAGCATCATTACGGTAAAAGCAATAGTACAGCAGCTCTACTGTTTATAACAGGCAGCAAATTTTCTCTATATTAAAGTTGTGCAACCAGCAGAATAAGATCAGCTGATGATTTGGATGAGACAAACACCAGATATTTCCACCTATGAGTATAAACACTGCTTTAAGACATGGGTCTCCTCTGAAGCACTGAGTTCTTTTCTTCCACTATTGGAAGCAAACATAATGAACAATTAGGAGTGCCAATCACTGGATAACCTTGATGATAAGCCATGTTAACCGCCTGATTTCCTCAGGGGCAACGTCTGTGTGGAAACACCTCCTATCAATCAGCATTGCATCGCTCTTTTTTTTGAAACATTTCCTTTGTTCTGGCGGTTGCCCGAGCTTTCCTCATCTTTGATTTCATTAATGCTGTAAATGTTCTCCCCTATCGATTTGTTAGATTATAAAGTCACTCCAGGCAAAATATTTTTATGAAAAATACAGCTATTATAATCACTCCATATTAAAAGTGGGCCTGCAGTACAGAAAATGGTCTCATCTATACTAATGGAGTAGGCAGCGTGCTCTTTTAAAGTGTCAGTTTCATAGATATTAAAAGAAATTAAGATCAAGACTGCAGAGGAAAATGCGAGTGATAAACTCATTCAAAGTGCATTCCCTTTTATGGCTTAAGCTGACATTAAAACTAAAACAAGACAGCTACAAAGCATAACAAATGAAAGCCTCTGACTTTCAAACCCTTAATGCTCTTTCTTTAATCTTCCTTTACCATTCATGTTAGGTAGAATAAACCAAAATGCAGCAACAACAATGAGACAGCGAGTGAATAAAGCTGAGCTGGACCGGTTACTGTATACTTGTGTAAAAAAAAAAAAAAAATATATATATATATATATATATATATATATATATATATATATATGCACATATTGATTTTGGGTGTGTTACATCAGATCTATTGCTATTAGTTTTCTTAATATACCAACAACTGACACATGAAAAACATTTTCACATCAATAAAAATACTTTAATGGGTTGATTTGATTACAACAGGCTGTAGATTTATTTTTACAGGAAACAGATGGCTGTTTCACAAAGCGAGCGGAGGGGAGTGATAAAGCTCTTAGCTGAAGTGGATTTTGTGTCAGTGCCGTGTTTGAGTTGTTCCCCTTGCAACAAATTTATACAAATAGCCTGTTTTTTTTTTTTGTTCCCCATTAAGAAGATGCCTCTCTGTACATTTATGGTAAAAGGAAAGTACATCCTCTTTCAATTCTAAGGTTTCACATATCACGTCATAACACACACACACACACACACACACACGCAAATCATCTGGTCTTCAGCAGGTCTTAGAAAACAGGACACTATAAACTGTGTAATTATTTATTTAACAAAAAGCCAAAATGCAGATCCAGTGTGTGAGCAGCTATGTGCCCTCTTACTGCTACCACAGGAATTAAGAGGTAAGTAGTGTGTGTTGTCCCAGCAAATATGCAGAGAAACTGCAGGAAACCCATGGGCTTCATCTCAGAACCCCAGACCCAGTTAGCATGTTAAATGTTAAAGTTCATGACAGCACAATTAGAAAAAGACTGAACAAGTATGGCTCATTTGGAAGATTTGCCAGATTTGCCAAGCCTCTTCTCTCTAAAAAAGATATACAGTAACAGCATGGCTTATTTGTAAAGTTCCATCTGAACAAACCACAAGGAACAATATCCTTTGGACACATGAGACTAAAGTGGAGATGTTTGGCCATAATGCACAGATCCACATTTGGAGAAAAGCAAGCACAGCATAGCAGCACAAACATCCCCTACCAACTGTCAAGCACTGGT